>JAVJIF010014370.1:0-85688 GCA_038442645.1 Agave tequilana | reverse complement strand
GATCTCTCAGATTATCGTCCAAGTGTAGGGTCATTCCTAAAGCCAGGAGCAACCTAACCTAACACTCACACCACTAGAGACCCTAAGGGCAAGTCTGTAATAGGCGAATTTTCAAGAAACGCTAAGGGTAGTCGTGTTTCAAGTGTCAAGGCCACGATCACATCATTGCACCATGTCCCTCTAGGAACCTACTAGTTAGGAAGCCGATGATGATGAGATCGAGACAGTAGTTTATAAGCCAACTGACAACGCTACTAATTTTGATGATAATATTAAGGTTTCTAGCATCCAATTGAGTGTAGTTGGTGTTCACATACAGTTGTTAGAGATGAGAACTGGCGTATATCTAATGTGTTCCACACCTATATTACACATGAGGGGAAGAATTATAAGTTGATAGATGAGGGTAGCTATGTGAATATCATTGCCAAGATAGCTCTTGAGAAGATGGATCTTAAGAATGAAGCACATCCTTATCCATACAACGTGAATTGGGTTGATAAGACTGCTCAATCTATTACCAAGCGTTGTCAGATTCCTATCTGCATGTCTAGTTACAAAGATCATGTTTGGTATAATGTTTTAGACAGCACTGCGCACATTTTGTTGAATAGGTCTTGATTCAATTGTATGACTTGGATAACCAGTCTAAGTTGGTCTAACACTTATAAATTTAAATTTAAAGGAAAGAAGATAGTATTGAAACCTGTCAAACTCAAGCCGAATGTAGAGAATAACAAAAAGGGAATAGTCATCGAAAAAAACAAGACACCATGTTACTTGGTGAGTAGATCTCACCTTTCTCCTGAGTCTCCTATTGATGGGTCTACTCTCAGGTCTAAAAATTCCCTCGGCCTTCTCCCTCTTTCCCTAGGTATCCCACCCATCGTCACAGTTGACCCATATGCACCATATTTGCATGAGTTGTGTGACAATGATACAAGACAAATAACAAACAATTACAACTATCAATCTCCTGCAGAGTCACGAGCAGTTGCAGGACCTCACAATAGGTGATGAGCCACTAATTAGAGTGCACTCAGAGAAGTTCCCATAGGCAACTTTGAAAAAACTTTATACCTGATGCATGGGTTCATACAAGATTTTGATGAGGTTTGGTACCAGCGCTTACGATCTCGATATTCCCCGTGATCTTGGGATCAGCCTGATGTTCAGCATCGAAGACCTGACTCTTATCGCACTTTCACAAGACCAGAGCGTTTTCGGTTTGTCCATTGCAGCTACCATTACTGAGGAGACCCATCACTGAAGAGTTTGTGCAGTCCTTCCCGGTTCGATTTCATCATTCACGCCGCCGCCATTGGCCAATGACAAATTTTCGAAGCCGGAGAGAATTGGTGGGAATCAATAGGCTCTATATTTGTTAGGTTATTTTTCTCTTTATTTTAGGCTAGGCTCATTTTACTCCTTTGTTTTAGTCCCATATCGGGTATGACAAAAACTTCTAGTTGTATGGGCCTATAAAAGGCCAAGTGCTATAGTTGTTTTGTAGTTCAATTGATTTAAGAAAACCCTAAATTTTGTATTGTAATTTTTCTTTATGTTAAATCGCTGCATGGTGAAGTGCTGAGTGGGAGAGTGATCTCTTTGGTGTTGAACCAAAATCAATCATTATCTCCAAACACTAATTTCTCTTCCTTTTTCCTTCTTTTTCCTTCCTGTCTACATCACGTAAAGTGGGGGAGGCTAATTCTTATTGCATATTGACTTGTAGAAGTGGGTGAGTGATCATCTAGGTGAGATTCTAATAATTCCTTATCCAATTAATCCCTAAAATTATCAAACACTAATCTTTCCCTTCAGCTCTGCGTCAATTTTGACATCATATATAAAATTCCTACTCTTCGCCACAAAAATCCAAAAAAATCCTATATCTAATCTTTTGTTTTAGCTTTTGAAAAAATGGAATTGAAAAAAAGAAATTGTTCATCTTCCCCAGCTCAGCACCTCACAAAACCCTGACCCTAGCTCCAGCACCCGCCACCCCTTCCCTCCACCACCTCCCTCTTTTCTCTTCGTCGTGACGACCTCGACAGCAACCTCCTTCCTCTCAAGCAACCCAACTGCATGGGTCCTCTTCAAGCAACTCAACCCCTTCAACTTCGCCGCGTCATCTCTACCATTGTCTGCTCCACCGCCCTCATCTCTCGTCACCGCTGCCGCCTCATCTACCGCACCGCCGTTGTCACTTGTCCATCTCTGACCCCCTACCGAGTCAGCAGCTAGATCTCAGTCACTACCAACTCCCGAACTTGCCGCCTCATCTTCACCGTTACTGCCACCTTTAACAGCAGCTGATAGCCTCGACAACACCACCATCTCCTCTTCTTCTCGTCGTCCTCGTCATCATCAACCGCTATCAGATCAAACCTTGACCTAGACTAGAGGCCGCCCTCGCCCCACTGCCACGACAGATCTCACCACCATCTCCATTGAATCTCCTCGCGACGTAATCGCCGCCTCGAGATCTCACCACTGCCATCACCACCTCGAGATTTTGTCTGCATCTGATCCAGGTCGGTTCGTGACTCAAACACGGCTCCAAATCTGACCCGGATCTGCCACAGTAGGGAGACCCGACTCAAACTCGAGCGGAGCCAACTTGAGCCGACCAACCCGAGTAGAGCCGAGTTTACCAGGCCTGACTCAATCCTTACTCGGACCCAACTTAGCAGGGTTGTTTCAAAAATCATTTTGAGCTCGTTTCAAGCCCGATTCGAGCCATTTTCAAAGCAGACTTCTTTCAGTCACATCTAGCCTTTGTTGTAATTGTTCCAAGATTTTCGTGCATGATTTTCAGCTTTCGATTATGAGTAATACTCCAAAGATTCTTATGAATTCTGCGTTTGGGAGTGAACTACTCAGTCTCAAGTGAAATCTATCTTGAGCTGAATTTTTAATTGCTAAATTGTTGCAAGTATTATTGGGCTGCAATAATTTGCTAGAAGAATTGTAATTTGCTTCTATCTAGTGATTTGCATCATTGTTTGTTTTTCATCACTATAGAATTGCATTTCTTTGCATTTAGTAATTGAACATTTAGGAATTTTAATTTTTATAATTTAGTGCATGCATTTAGTTTTATTTGAGTCTAGACATTTGTATTGCATCTGCTTGACTGTTTGATTTTGCGCTTGTGTCTTAGACTGGCGCGTGTTTTAACAAGAACAGTTAATATGAGACTTGCACTAAAGGTGACTAAGAGAGTGCCTATAGACATAAGGACGATGATAATGACATTACACGTAGGATAGGAGTAGAAGCTTCCACATTCGACGACATCCATGATCCTTAAGTTTCCTGTGTAATTGGTTAATGGATTATTATTTTGACTGGTATAGGATATCCGAAAAGCGTAAAGTCCAATTTGCTAGGATGAGACCAGTCGGGACAGATAGGATCTACTTGGCTTCAGTAGAGAGATTACGCGAGACGCAAAGTTCCAGTACAGTCGTTGAAAGAGATGAATCCCCGAAGCTTATAGGAAGCGTCTCCTAGCAAATAAGCTTGATCATACAAGCTTGATCATATGCTTAAGCTAGCTCAAGATTGCAATTCACATTTAAATATGGTATAATCATGATTCAAGAGCCGACATGTTAATATTGTGCCTAGTGATGATGTGGATGACTCGAGAGTTGTTGAGCACGTCCACATACTTTTAAGATTACTAGTGTCACTAAGGATACATTGGTTGATTTCAGTACACCGATTATTGATGAAATTCATGTTTCCTCTTAAAGTATTTATGTGGTGTGGATGAATTAGTGGAGTCTAACACACCCATACTTGATGTCTACATTCCCAGGATAACACTAGTGATTCTGAGCATGAATAATAGAGTCTAGTGTAACATACAGATAGATTGCTAGGAATTCACTTGCCACACCTATGATAGAGGACAGGATTGAGCATGAGATAGAAGCTGATTCTATTATGGTTACTTGTAATGTTTCCTCTTCGGGCTTGTTTGGATTCATAGAAGTGTGAGGAAAATGGGAAGTGGAAAATGTTTTGAACCGAAAATGAGAAATGGGAAAACCCTTTTTTCTTTTCCCTTTCCCTTTTACACCTCCCTTTTACATTACACTATCATTTCCCACTTTCATGGTGCTACAGTTAATTTTGTGGTCATGTAAATCTCAAGTGTAATAAGTTGTAGCTTAATAGACTAAATTTTGATATCATGTAAATCACACTTGCAGTCTAATTATAGTTCAAAAATCACACTTCAAAAATAATATTTAATTTAATATTATTTTGTGGTCAATTTTTCGACTTCCACTCCACATTGCTAACAAAACACCTGAAAATACAATACATTTTTCACTTACACTTCCACATTAGAATCAACCACCGGAAAACTTATTTTCACAAATCTCAATTTCCCACTTCCCATTTTCCTCCTACTTCCATGAATCCAAACACACCCTTCTAGTACGTCATTGGAGTTCTTTGCTATAGTTCATCAGGTTACTTCTGGTGTTTCTTCTTTCAGTAAATATTTGGAGTTAATTTCATGAGTTTCATCATATTTCTGTTGACTCTAGTGATATATCGTTAGCGGTATCTGATGTACATCCTAGAAACCCCATGTATCTCTGTCCTATTTTTAGGATTTTCACCTAGGGGCTGTTTAAATGCCCGGAAGTGGGTGGAAGTGAGAAAGTTGGAAGTAGGATTCTTTTCCTTTTGGAAAATGAGAATTTGTGTTTTTTCAGTGTTTGGATGGTAATCAGGAAGTGTAATTGAAAATTTGTAATGCCTTTTCCGGTGTTTGGTTGGTAATGTGAAAGTGAAAGTGAAAAGATTGACCACAAAGTGATCGTAAATAATATTAAAATAAAAATTAATTATGAAAAAAATTTGGACTGTAGTTAGAATGCAAGTAAGATTTATATGACCACAAAATTAACTATTTTGAGCTACAATTTATTAAAAATGGAATTTACATGACCACACGAATTAACTGTAGCACCTTGGAAGTGAGAAAATGATTGTAAAAGGGAAAAGAGAAAAGGAAAAAGGACTTTTTTCATTTTTCTTTTCCAGTGTTTGGATGGACAGCGAAAGTGGGAAATAACACTTCCCACTTCCTCACTTCCGTCCACTTCTTTGTATCCAAATAGCCCCCTGGTGAGTTTGATGCATTGCATTTTCCTGTTACACATGATGACATCATTAGACAGATAGAAATTTGTAATGGTGACTACAAATTTGATGCATATCCACGTAGTATTTTGTAGGAATTTGCAGTTGATAATGAAGTGATAGGTACGATTCACTTTGAGAGGTTGTCTTCAGAAACTGTGAGAAAGTTGCACGCTCGACGTACATGTTCCTATAAAGTTCTGAGGATGATTGCTTCCGTCGCCCTTGAGTTGGATATCCCATGGGATCCTGGTATCAACCTAAATTTTAGTGAGGAAGATTTTGACTCGTTCTACTGCATGTGCCTTTCTAAATTTATCATCAACTACAGCTGATCCTTCACAAAAGCCAGTTTCAACTCCACTACATTGGTTCCGACTTGATGCACGAAGGTTTGTTCATCGACCGCCTCCATGACCCGATTGAGATGCTTTGTGCGAGAAGTTTGTTCAGTTCAACTCGGATAAGCTTAACATTTGTTATTGTTATATTTACGGAGATGAATGCTTTCAAGTCGGGGAAATTGATGAGGATCACTCTAGTTATCCTTTATTTTAGTTGTTTTATTTTAGTAGTTGTTTATTTAGTTTACTTAGTCCCACATTGGTTATGATGGGAAACTTCTACTTGATGTAGGCTTATATAAGGCCAAGACTAGCATTGTAACAGGCAGTTATGAGTTTGATTAATGAAACCCTCATTAGTGTTCTTGAATCTTTATGTGCGATGCATAGAGTGGGAAAATAATTCTCCTAGGTGAGAGGCCCTAATTCTTAAATTTTTTGCATGCTAATTTGCAGAAGTCGATGAGTGATCACCTGGGTGAGAGATCCAAATCAATCTTTATCCAATTTATCCCCAAATTATCAAGCCCTAATATTTTTCCCTTTCGTTCTATGTCAATGCTTCTATTTATTAGAAGGTGCAATAACTTTTTTAACCCAAATATAAGCTACTGTTGAGAATTGGATGAGTAATTGTTGGAAAGGGAAGAGGCAGTCTTTATGTATTTGATGAGGCCATGTACTTAAAATGCAACATGATATAAAAAGATAATTCAGATTTGTTAACAAGACAAAAAAAACATATAGCACATGGTTACCTGACATTCGGGTTGCCCTACTCTTTCAGGATACCCTCCCTCCATCCTTGCAGATGCAACAGCCTGACATTTAACAAGGTCTAATCAAGACCAGCAATCGGACAGAACCTTCTTATATCTGTCAATAATACCATAAACAAATAAACTAGAGCTCTCATGGCAAGCTCATGCGTTCGTGCGTGTGTTGGTAGGGGATTGTAGGGGGGTTTGAGAACAATGGTAGATGAAATTTGGGTATTTGCCCATACAAAATTGAAAATTTTGAAATTAAACTGAAACTTTTCTAGAATTAATGTTGTGCATTAATTTAAAAGGAGTAGGCAAAGAAAATGTAGCATACATACTCTCTGTTATTTAGTAATATTCAAAGAAGTATGACCTTCATGCATCTCATTTACAAGTCAACATTGACTTTATTGTAAACTGAACAGAATGTTCTACATAGTGGTTGGTTTGAAAAAATCAATCATCAGTTAATCAAATATGAGTGTGTGTGTGTGTGTGTGTGTGTGTGTGTGTGTGTGTGTGTGTGTGTGGTGTGTGTGAGAGAGAGAGAGAGAGAGAGAGAGAGAGAGAGAGAGAGAGAGAGAGTCTAAATAACACCAATCATACATAAATTCATAGACTTGGCCATATCAACTTGGGCCAGTCTATGGAGTACATACATTAGTTACTACTAAATGTTATACATTAAAATAGAAAGCTCTTTTGCACTGAATCTCAAACAACTTGAAACAAAATCTATGGCAACTGAGATTAAATATTGATAGGATAACCCAAGTAACTGTGGCCTCATCTTCAATTGTCAATTCCTTTTTTCGGTCCAAAAATCAGAAAGATATAAATAATTGTATGATTAGATGAAGTGAATTGTTAATAAAGGAAAAACAGTTTTGATATATTGCTTTTAAATCTCACTTGAAAACTTATTTCACAAGTTTGGGAACATGTTCCAAATTACACACTAAAGAGGTGAGGGTCTTGTTTTCTCATAGGAATAGAATAAAAAAGAATGAATATAACTTCACAAACTACCTCATAAGTTATGTCAACTTTGATCTATGTTTGGAAGTTAAACATTGACTGTGTTTCAAATATTCACAGGTTTTTGAGACTTCTATGAAACAATCATTTGGTCTAAGGCTTAACTCTTCACTTTATATAATGCTTTCAAAATGAGAGCACATACACAAAGACGAAACCATGTGACTGAAACCACATGATCAACTATTCATTCTAGCTCCCAAGGACTTTAATATCTAGTGCTTCCAACTCTCTTCTACATCTTGAATTTATAAGATTTATTTGGCATTTCAGCACTATTTTATGATCCTTTAAGACAAAGAAACATCCAACCTCAGAGAAGCCAAATTGGATTGGATACAAAACTGACATCACATTCTTTTTCTTTTAACAAACCACGAGGAAAACAAATAATATGTCACGTAAGTGGACATGATCCATCAGCATATCTCAAATTTTTAACCCAGACTCCTATGCCCCATTATCCACCGACGGGTGGACGAGGACCAACACCTTCTACAGTGACCATTGTAGATCTGAAAATTAGTGAGTTTTGCAGAGAGAGGCAAACCACTAAGGGCACCGAGATAGCAATTAAGTACGTCAAGTGAGCAGCCAATTGAAAGCCAGGGAGGAATCCTTCTACAAACTGGTCTCTGCTTCTAGACACTCCAGACATTCAAAAACTACCAAGATCTGTGGCACCACTTCAAAGGCCTGTTTTCAAGGAGTATAAAACATCCATAGAGCATACTGAACCTGAAATGCAGAATGTCCACAACTAAATCACACCCACAGATGCAGAGTCCCTCTCATAAACAGTGCAAACATGGTGATCTTAACTTGGATTCACAGGGTATGGCGCTAAGTCTAGTCTGAATCATAATTGGACACATGTCAAGTAAGATACACTCCAACTTTGCACATTACACGCAAGCCAATTGAAGGATGTGCAAAATATTCAAGATAACTTCACTTAAGAGCAAGCCCTGTGTTCTCACCTTGGGGGAGAAAAAGATATAAAGAAGATCATCCCCTGAAGATAGTAAAGAACCGGAATTAAAAGTTGATATAAAGCAACTGCTTGCCTTATAATGTTGTGCTGAATGAAAAGGAACAGCACATTGTTGAGTGGTAATGAAAAATGAACATGGTCAAGAAGCTGAAATTTAAATCGGAGAGAAAGCCAAGCCTGCCTAGGATTACATCAGCCATTCTATCATATTCTCTATGCTACATTCTTCGCAATACGGTTCCACAACCATCAGGAAAAATGTGTAGATCCAGGCCTAAGGGATGTTACCTGAAACTTCTGTTCAAGCAAACAGAACAGAGGTACTCACCCCATCTGTATCCAGAATGATGGATTCTGACATATATGTCAAGTTACATAGCACTTTTCATGTGCATTGAAGACTTAGCAGTCATGGAGGAATTTGGTTTTAACCAAAGACCAAATCAGGTTATGTATGTTATATTTCAAGTCATTGTCGAATTAAATATGGCAGCATGATAAGTATGTGCCTTGGGGACAGTGGGGAAATGGTTTGAGATAGGAATGGCGGAGTCAAGAGGGTGGAGAAAATAAGTCTGCATAACTCTGTTAGACGTTAGTTTTAGTACAGGACCACAACTAAGTGAAATATTAGTGGTCTGGGGAAATTAGTTAAAGGTATGGAGAAGAAAATCAAAAATCATGAAAAAAGAGGTGTTTTACAATACGAGACCCCATACGAACATGTTAGGCCCTGGAAAGTTTAAATATACCATACAGCATATATATCCTTCCCTTCTCAATTAAGGTGACATTACTCCAAGATAATCGGGCTGCACGAACAAGTTGGTTAGTAGGCACGATTTAATGAGAAAGGAAAAATAATTATCAAAGTTAATTGTCACTTAATCTGAAAGAAATTTGCAAGGAGTTCACCACCATTCTCTCACATAAGTCATAATAAAGCTAAACATTCTGCAAAATTACAAACTGAGTACGCTCCTCTAGGAGATGTTACAATATCCAACAGAGAGAGTGAGCTAGTGATAGGAAAATAGAACAAAGCAGATCAGTACTAAAATATCACACGGCTTGAGAAATACGCCCACAGGCACTGTCAAATTTCGATCAACAAAATCAGTATCCTACTTGGGTGAATAAAAGGGAAAGCAGGAGGCTAAGTCAAACAGAAGAACCATTTGGAAGTAGTACCTCTGGTTTTGAGTAGTTGCAACTGCATTATCTACCTTGCAACATTTGCAGAAATGCAGTTAGAATGAAAGTAAATGAAACCACAACCAAACCGATTGCAGTTTTTCAACTGAATTTAAGAGAGCTGGTTGGAATTGTACAATGTGTTCCAAATACCCAACAACTAACATCAAGAATTCAGCAGCACACGGTTGCAGATGCATTCAGAATCCAACCAACCACATATATGTTTAAGATAGTACTGAAAGGGGGGAAATTAAGCAATCAGGTTACCAGCTTTCTGTTGGGCGGGTGATTAAACCGGCATGTCATCCCAAATCGGCAAAGGCCAGTCCTCATGTAGTACGCACAGTCTGGCTCGCCCGGACGCTCCGGATACTGCCCATTCTCCATAGTTTCGTTTGCCCTCAAGGTCATCTGCCAAAGTGTCTCTGCAGAGCCACCACATTCTTGCTCGTCATCATCAGATAGACACATTCATTCAACAAACTTGCATGCACAACCTCACAAAGATTTTAATACCAATTTGCATCAGCATGCATATATGCATGCCACTGAATTAACTTGAACGGAATGCAAATAAAACACCAACGCCTCAATTTTGCGCTGAAACAAGAAATGGAAAATTTGATGCAAATTTTTACAGGAAATGAGCAGAGAGTTCGTAATTTCACCTAAAGGTCCTTTCTTTTCAAGCAGAATAGCCAAAATTTCAACAACAAAAAAAGAGCGAAATTGACTGAGCTTAACCCAAAAAGACCACAAACAGCAAAAAATTCACATGAATCAGCAAATTTGTGAGAGAAAGCAGGGGCAGTTGGAAAAGGCGAAACCCTAACCTTCGTCAATGGCGGTGGGCGAGAGGGAGGAGGAGGCCTCCGTCACCGCCGATGCCCTGGACCCATACTCCATGGGGCGGCGAGCATCCACACGAGGGGATCACCGACGAGGGTCGATGGTGAGGAGAGGAGAGATCGAACGAGGCGAAGAGAACCAATAGCCGATGAGAGGAGAAAGAGAGTGAGAGGAGAGAGAGAAAGGGGGTGGTGAATGGAGGGAGAGAGGAGGGGGGAGAGAGGGAGGTGGAGGTTTTCTTTGTTTTGGTGTCCGTTTCTCTCTCTTGCTCTCCGTGTGTGTTAGAAAGAGAAGAAAAAAACGAAGGGAGAGGAATAAAAGCGAGCCACACTCTCGCTCCGCCAACCAGTCGTTTCTTTTTCTCTCTCCACCCGCGCGAGCCAGCGATTCCGGAATCAATTTTCTCCACAAAAACCCCTATCTATTATCATTATTTATTGTTTATTTATTATTTATGTACCAATTGGATTAAATTTTAATTTTTTCCGTTTCTTTTCCCTCAATAAATTATTCTTTTCTCTCTTTTTTATCGTTTTGTGTCCCATGTGTGCTGATTCGCTCTCATTGTAGAATATTCAACTAAATTGAAAATTTGGTAATACTGTAGTGATCAGGATCTGATCGCTCTCCAAGATCGCGATACGTGTTCCATCACACCAAGAGTGTCACAAATAGACGACGAACTCAAGATATCAGTTGGCTCATACTTAATCCCGAGGAGAGGACCTCGGGCTTTGCCCCGACATAATACTCAACCCTGAGAAAAGAGAGCCTTGGGTCTTATCCCGGGTTCACATTCAACCACGAGAAGAGTACCTTGGGCCCTTTTTCTGTCGTTATATCCTCATATTTTAAGTACTTTTCTATTTCAATGGGAGCAGTTATGCATAGTGGCAGATATCTCAACATGTCAATCCTAAGAAAAATCACAGTCATGAAAAGATCAAAACAAGCAAATGCGTGCACTTAAGCACCTCCGAGAAATCAGCACCATCAATTACCCTACAGAGTACTCATACACCTGGAGATTCATGAAAAAAGAGGCGGGCATAGATCAAAATAATCGTCAACACCACAATGCTCCACTAAATTTACTATAATCTCTCACAATATAGTGAATTCTCTCTCTTTTTCCATAGTTTTTCTCAAATTGGGTTTTCATGTAAAAAACTTCTGTCTCTATTTTTTTACTATGTTGAAATCTAAAGTTTCACCTCCAATTCAGATCCCCCTCCTTCATTTGTGGTGCAAGGTTGACCGTTTGATCAATCCATCGAAAAATCTCCACTACAAATTGGTGCTTTCAGTGAAACATGAGTCCATACTCTCAAGATCTATCCCTAAAACCGGAAAAAAAAAAAACCATTCCTCAAAAAGCCTTTTCTACGTCAATGATGGCCCCGAGGAAACAAGTCATCAAAGGTGCAACGTCCAAAGACAAGGCAATTGAAGTCGCTGGGGACACGGTCTCTCTATCTACTAGCAATCAACTGCACGCCACCGAGGACACGGGCTTCTTATTGCATTAGGAGCCAGTCGCCACCATTCAGTTCTACCAACTCCTTCAAATGCTCTACGAGATGAGAGAGCAGATGAAGGAGCAACATGTGCAATCAGACCGCGAACAGGAACGGATGGATCTCAATCGCCAGAACATCATTTAGGAAAAAGAGAAGTTGAGGTTGTTCAACCAACAGCTACTAGCCCAAGTCGCAGCCCTCCATAACAACCCAGTGCAAGCGGAGGGCGACATCGAGATAGCAGCTATCTCGACCCCATGCTTTTGACGAACTGATCCAGAAGTGGATCAGGGAGGCCAGACTACTGGATCACCTGACTCCAGCCACCAAGATCCACGAGTCTCCTCTCTCCAAAGAGATACAGGAGTACGAGTTCCCGAAGAAATTATCCACCCTGACATTCGACTATTACTCCGGATTAAGTGATCTGAAACAACACCCCCGCTACTTTCGGGACAAGATGATGATCTACTCCAGCAATGATCCAATCATGTACCTCACCTTTTTCTGCCAGCCTGAAAGCCGTAGCCTCGAATTAGTTCCACTCGCTGCCTCCGCGCTCACTCCATAATTTCACTGAGGTGACCGAGACATTTCTCACCCAGTACGCCTCCCTCCAAGAGGCTAATAAAAACAACCACCACCTTCTCTCCGTCAAAATGAGGCAAGAAGATGACCTCAAGCATACATCAATTTCTTCTAGAACCCACTCATCAAAGTCTTAATTATGGGGAAGAAGTTGGTGCTCTCGCATTTATTAGTGGGTTGCAAGTGGTTCACCCTTATACAAATACCTTCTGAAGCACAGCATCGCCAAGATAAGTGAAGCCCTTTCTCGAGCTCAGCCTTTCATCTAACTTGAAGAGGTGATAAAGGCTTTCTCCAATCACTCCGCAAAATCGGATAATGTGGAGGAAAGTCGAAGTCCGCTCGCGAAGATCCTAACACGTTTAAGATTTAAGATCAGAGACAGCCCGCTTACAAGAAGTAATCACTTCCGATCCTCTCCCTGAATTCGCTTTGAGGCGACAGATCGATGGAATGCTTCAGTCTGTTGAAGCTCGTGAATAATGAAATCTTCAACACTATCAAAAATCAATCATGGGTCAGACATCCGAGACCACTCCAGCACAATCCTTCATTCTCCCGATTAGAGGAATATTGTTCCTATCACGAAGGCAATGGACATCAGACCATCCATTGTTGGGCCCTCGGGAAGTACCTGGAGGAGATCGTAAATCAAGGCTTCCTTAAAGAGTATATCCTCACTCTTGAAGTCACATCCGGACATCCAAACACTCAATCTTTGCAGGAACAACATATGATCACCCGGTACAAGGTGATCGACTGACTCTCCAAACACTAAACACATGGGATGTACCTTCTTTCAATTTTCAACTTCATGTATTCTATTTTGGAATAAAATATTATTTTATCCTCCTAACCATGATAATACATCCATTCATTGCAGTATGTACATCCATTCAGTCGCTCCATAGATGGAGACTCCCTACTCGGAGGTAGTGATAAGATTATTCCAACAGCCCATCGAGTCGCCCCGTAGATAGAGACTCCCCCACTCGGAGGAATCAACGAGATCATTCCAACAACCCATCCAGTCACCCCGTAGATGGAGACTCCCCCACACGGAGGCAGAGATGATATTATTTCAATAGTCTACTTAGTCACTCCGTAGATGGAGACTCCCCCACTCAGAGGCACCGACTAGATTACTTCAATATACATTATCCACACGCCTCATAGATGAGATATTCTCCACTTAGAGGCGGCAAAAAGACTACAACTTCAACATACATTCATCCATATGCCCTATAGATGGGATATCCCCACTCGGAGGCGGTAACAAATCTCTCTGTTGCTAGGGTTTTTCCCACTCGGAGAAATATCTGTACGTTCACTGATAAGATTTCCCCCACTCGGAGACATCAATGAAAACATGTCCACAAGCTTTTCTCGATCGTCTTACGGAGTCGAAACCCTCCGTTGTCATATTTTTCCCACTCGGATTCCCCCACTCTACTGCAGGGATTTCCTCCTCTCTGAGCCCCCGTTCGTGCTCCGTTGATGGGATTTCCCCCACTCTGAAAACAAACACTAGCCTATAGGATCCCCTCGTCTGAACTTACAGGCAGATGAATACATACACACATACAATCATTTTCGAGATGGGATTTCCCCCACTCGGGAGATAGCTCCGATGTGGGATGTCTCCCACACGAAGGATAACTCTGATACTGGGTTTACTCCCACTTGGAGCTGTCAGATCGTAACCCTGGGTAGGGACCCCTATCCAGAGAATGCATCCAATCTGTCATTGGGTTGTATCCTCACTCCAGGTTATTCTTATACAAGTCCCGACGAGGAGTTGATCACATGTGTCTAGGTATATTTATGGGAGTTCTCTTGATTGAATTATCTCCTCGACATACCAATCCCATATGGACGTACTCTAATTGCTCCCCGAGGATAGAAGCGTAAGGTATCTTGTTTCAATTTGTTTGTGCCTAACAATTAAGTATTGCATTTATCATTTTTATTTAAATATCTCTTTGCATGCTTATGTGCGCATCCTAACTACTACATTCAATCTCCGGTCTATGTGCCCCGGTATGGGGATTAACCCCACTCAAAAGCAGTGATATGCCATTCTACAAACATTACACTTAGGGTCCAAGTTCCGCTGCAGGGGATTCCCCCTCTCGGGAGTCCCATCAATGCAGCTCTGCAGATGAGATATTCCCCACTCGGAAGCAAATGCAAATCCAACTCCACAGTCGGGATTGCCCCCGCTTGGAGAAGTTACCCGCAGCTACCACAGATGGGATTT
Organism: Agave tequilana; assembly: GCA_038442645.1. Classification (NCBI taxonomy): domain Eukaryota; kingdom Viridiplantae; phylum Streptophyta; class Magnoliopsida; order Asparagales; family Asparagaceae; genus Agave; species Agave tequilana. The sequence continues at coordinate 70,962 of JAVJIF010014370.1, read as the reverse complement.
CCCCACTCGGAAACCGTACCATCCTCTTACCATTCCAGAGCACTTCTAGGATAAGATTCCTGGAGAGTCGGTCAACATTCCACAGAGATAACCAATTCCAAACAAAGTAATGACAAAACAAACAAGCAAGATCCAAACAATCCTTTCATTTCAAAAATTACTACTTTTATTACAAGTTTTTTATTACATCTATCCAAATACAAATTTGGTTATATCTAATAAGAGTGATACAAGATCTATCACATATTTGTGTCTGTCTTTCCTCTTTGAAAGAAAAAGTAAATATACTTTCTATCACGCATCCACAACAACATCCAAGAGATGACTCCTAAATAAGCAATCCATCATATTCAAGAAGCTGATGATATTGAGAACACCCAGGAAGGCACCCGGTACCAAAGGTCATGCCTTGAGCTGCAAACTTAAGCTTGCAAGACAACGATGATGTCAGAGCAAAACTTTTCACTTTAAGGATGAGGTCAGAGCCAAGGAGGAGGAGAAAACCATTCAGTAGAGATTCCAGGGAATACCCCTACGCTTCCCTCCACTTGTTTGCTTCAAGGAATAACTCTCGCGACAAGACAACAATATTTAGCAGGAGTGAAGACGACCAGACACATGTCACGATGACAGGATCAGAAACCATCATAAAACATGCCCTGCTCAGTCTCCATTCCAGCCTCCTACATGTTATCAAGAAAAAAATGCACCGAGCCCCAACTCCAAACTGGATCGATCTGACCGGAGATCAGACGAACATACCAAGCCAAAGCAAGAACCCAGCCCATCCATCCTGACAGCCAGGCCTCATCGCAAAAACTGATGTTTCTTGACGAGCTCATTGTAAAGACTGACGTTTCCCGATAATTGGACTCCTGAGTGTCAGGAGCGCAATAAATGCCTTCATTCTCTCTCTTTCTTTCTTCCACTAGACAAAGAAGAATGAAGATATCACGAACCACCAGAACAAAATTTTGAAAGCAAGAAGTTGTCAGAAAATAAGCAGGTTTTCTCTCAAGGATCTGCCCTATTTATAAATGAAGAAGAAGTCGGTCGCCTTCCGTTAAAATTTTATCTAAATCTTCTAGCTCTCAATTGCCGCTGTCACACGATCTCATCCACCATAACTGTTGGCCCAAAGGCCTTCCACTCTAGTTTTGATGATGATTAAATCATGTAGTTATGTTTACTAATAATCTTGTGTTGTTTAAGTTTCAGATCATTAACCAAGATATTAGTTGGTGATTAGCTTCAACAAGGTGTTTAGAAGCTTTTCATGATGATTCCAGGGCCAAAGCGTCAAGATCACACATTGCCTAGCCCATGGATGGAGTTTTGGAGCAAGTCAACTTGAAGATGAAGATCATCAAGAAGACTTAGGTATCCATAGTTTAGATAGTGTGTTTTAGATCCATATTTGTAAAGCTTAGTATAGTGATATGCTCAAGTGCACAAACACACACGTTTTCATGTTTTGGATTTTGGTTTTCATGAATAGTAGATCAAAACAAGTTTACTTTATTTCTATGTATATGTTCTAGAGATACATACATGCTTTAAACTTGCTAGACAAACTTATTTGACTATCCTATTCATGATTTGGAAAAATCAAGTTGATAAAAATACAAGTTTTGTTTTGATAAAATTTGCAAGACTCGAAAATGAATTGATATGATTGATATATGTCTTGAAATTTTTATCACAAGTTTGTGTTTCCATATAAAATGATAAAAAAAATTTTGGTGATTTTTAGAAATGTTAAAAGATTTTTAGAAAATAATTTTCCCAGTTTTTCTGACACAGTTTCTGTTCCAGGCTTCTATTAGTCGACTAAGTCAACTGACCTAGTCGACTAGGCAGAGGTCGGTCGACCGGGTCGGTCGACCGACGTGCACAAAACTGTGCACGTTTGGAGCCTTGGGACGGTCGACCGTACGGGTCGACCGGGTCTGAGAGCTCTGCTCTCTGTTTGTTTGGGTCGACCGGGCGGTCGACCGCTGCAGAGAGTTCTGCTCTCTGTTTGTTTCGGTCGACCGGGCCGGTCGACCGCAGTTGCCCAACGGTCATATTTCTGACCGTTGGCGGTCGACCGGGCCGGTCGACCGTTGCCTGTCAGAGCTGCCAGCTCAGCTCTAACGGCTAGTTTGTATTGGGCCTATATAAACCTCATCTCTTTGGGTTTTTGGCTAAGGTTTTCAAGAAGAAAAATTTCAGTATTTCTCTAGTGTTTAAACAAGTTTTCAAAATAGTTTTTGTGCTAAAAAGATTTCATCTTTATTGTTTTTGGGTTTTTGAAAATCAAAGAAAACTAGGGTTTTGGGATATTGATTTGATCTTTAATTTCTATCATATACAAGAGATTTCCCAAGTAGTTTTTCTTTGTTGCTTGTTTCCAAAAACACCTAGTTTCCACACTTGAGCTATCACCTATCCTAATCTATTTAGGATCTTGTTTTTGTGGAAAAGAAAAGAGAAAAGAAAGAGAGATTGAGTTTGTGGTTTTTGGAACCACTTGTTGTAAACACCCTTATTCTTGTTGCATCCCTCTTAGGTAGAGGTGATCGGGTGATTGGTTTGCTCCATCTAGTGAGAGGTGGAGTTTGGTTGTAAACCCTCTTCGGTAGAGGTGTTGGTTGTTGTGTTGGCTACAGGCCTACCCCTCGGTTGTGAGGTGGTTGTTTGAGAGAGGAGTTTGGTACTCCTAAGTGTTGTAACAAATCCTCTTCGGTAGAGGTTCCCTCGGTGGGAGATAGTGGATTAGAAATCCTACACGGTGGTGTAGGCGGGGATGTAGAGCTAGGGGCTCGAACCTCGAAACATATCCGTGTGTTTGCGTTTGATCCAATATCTCTTAACTCTCTCTCATTTATTTGTGCAAAGCATCATTCATATCATCATATCATATTTGCTTGTGTTGAACATATATTCATATGTCATATCATATTACTTGCTTGTGTTGTACCTTGCATAATTCTCATTGCTATATCTTGTATATGCTTGGTTGTTTGTGTGTGCCTCACTTGTACCTAATCAACAAGAGCTTCACATAGCACCTCAACCCATTCAAGGGGAATCAAGAGGAGTTAGTCCAGAGCCCTTCACGGGGAATTCGGCTACACTTGTTGATTGTATTAAGTGTGATTGCAATATTTGCATTAGCTTCCGCATTTAGCGCACTTAGTTTTGTATTTAGTTCTAGATTAGCATTTACACCTATTCACCCCCCCTCTAGGTGTTCCTTTCAATTGGTATCAGAGCTTGGTACTCTGATTTGGTCTAACAACCTAGAGTTAAAGATCCTCATTTTAGGCTAATCTTGTTTGCATTTGTTTGTTTGCACACATATAGTTTACCATGGCCTTCATGACCCTCCTATGTATGACCCTTCCAACATTCATGTTTGGAAGATTAGGATGACCGTTTATTTGCAAACCCTAGGTCATAAAGTTTATCTTGCTATTACCAAGGAATCCTTCTTAGTGATCGCAATCATTTAGGGGCCAATGCACAAGCCCTAGAGGCCATTAGAAACACTTTATCTAAAGATTACCTTTTACGTATTTCTAACATTGATTCCGCTTTTGTAGTATGGAACAAATTGACAACCACCACCACCTCCGAGCTTCAAGTGCAAATCCAAGAAGAGGAATCTAGTGGAGAGTCCGAGTCACAATGCTTCATAGTCCAAGGGAATGACTCCCTTGAGGTACAATCGGAACCCCACTTAGATAATGATGATTGTGCTAGTTCTTCAAATGATTTGTTGATCCACATGCTTTGAATGAAGAACTATCCATTGTGTGTGAAAAATTAATTGAAAACTATAAAGTTTTGAAAAAGAAAAGTCTAGAAATTGAAAAAGAAAATAAATGTTTGCATTCTAGACTTGATTGTGTTTTGCAAGAGAAAGAGGAGATTGCTAATGAGAGGGATTCATTAAAATCTCAACTTGATCTTGCACTTAAAGAAAATAACTTTTTGAAAAATAAAAATGATTGCCATGCTATTTTGAAGAAAAATGAAAACTTATCTTCAAAAATTGATTTTGTTTTAAAAGAGAATGTTGATTTGAAAAATAAAATTATTTCTATTTCAAATGATTTAGATGTGTGTTTAAAGAAAAACATTGTTTTGTAAAATAAGATGGATGCACATGTTGCCATGCTAGTGTAGCTTCTTCATCTAGTCTACCTAATGCATGTACCTCTTCTTCTAAGATCAATGATAATATTTGTATGTTAAAGAAGAGAGTAGATTGTTTGGGCTCCACTATGAGCCAATGTGCCATGAACCACTCACGCTTGGAAACCTTGGTTCGAAAGAAACAAGTTCCATCCTTTATGCATGCACACCCTCCACGGCATACATATGCTCCACACGGACACCATCAATACATGTATGCTCATGTGTACACATGTACACATTGTGGCCGAAAAGGTCATCTTGCTAAATTTTGCTATGATCGTTTACATGTTGAGAATTTAGCAAAGAAGTTTATTTGGGTTAGAGAAGGGACTAACCCCCATGGACCCAACAAGATGTGGGTACCAAAGACCACCCCTCCTATTGTTTTTGATGTAGGTGTGGGCTCTCACATGACGTGAGAGTGATGACACTTGGAGTGGATGTGTTCCGGACTTAAAGGAAATCAATTAGATGCATCACTTTCAAGGGAAGATTTGGTGGAGATGACCACCATTTTTGGAGACAAGGAGAGTTGCCTTCTAGGTTTTGGTAACAATTCTTAACTCCTTATTATTGTTTACATGCTTTCATATTGATATTTTATAGCATGTTTTCATTGTCTTTGGATTAGTATGTAAATGCCATGATTATTAGATCCTTGACATATATATATAGTATTTGAGACACACATGCTTGTATGAACCCATTCTTAGTGTTCTCACTTTGTTTAAGCTATAATGTACATCATGAATCTAATACATGTGAATTTACATAGTAATCATGTCTTAGTTTTATCATGATGATTTTTATCTCGTTATGATGCTTCATGTTAAGATTACTGTTTAGATGTTAGTTTTCATTAAGACTAGTTATATACTTGTTCATAGAATGGGCGACAAATAATTTATATATAGTTGGGCTAGATTGCTTATTTGAACCCATTAGATGTGCTAGTATAGTTTAGTTTGATGATTCATACATTTCAAACTTGTATTCCATGTTTGGATTTATTTTATGAGTTTTCACTTCATGTATATGTTTGTATTGCCAAACTTTAAGATATACATGTATACCCCTTGAGTCATTTGCCTTCATGCAAATCTATATATGGACTCAATTGTGTTTAGGGATATGTATGTATACTGTTGTGTTGACAATTCATACATATACCTTGAAATGAAATGTGTTTTGGTAAAGATTAGTTTGATTTTGTGTTTAATTGTTAACTTCATGTATATGTCTATCTTGTCCAAACTATTAGATATACATGATTATCTTTTGAGCCACGTGCCTTCATGCATATACACTTTGTGGACTCGTTGTGTCTTGGATATGTATGTATACTTAGTTTGTATTAGACATACATATGCCATGAAGATTAAATAAGCTTTGATGATTTTCGTGTTTTCATGATTAAGGAATAATTGAGCTTAATGAAAAATTTTCATGATTATGATATTCACACTATATGTACACTCACTTTTATTGCTTGCTCATGTTTTGTTTCATGAGTCAAAATTGTGCTTAATTGGATTAGAGTGTTGATTTTCATGTGGATTCTTATTTCATGAAAAACTATTTGTTTTTATTCCTCACTTGAATGATTTCGTACTAGTTTAAAAGTTTTTCCATTTAACTAGTTACGGTATTCTTCACTATGGTAGAGATTTTTAAACATACTACATTTTTAAATCTATTTTTGAAAACCCCTACCCTCTATGGGCAGATGGATGGGAGATCATGGTCTTGTATGCTTTAAAATGAAAATCATTTAAAACTTGAACCTTGATTGGGAGGTATAGTAATATGAAGTATACATTTGATCTTATTGTTATGTCAATTGGTATCATTGAACTCCTTCAATAGGTATCATTTTTGATCCTTTTTGTATACTCATATGTTTATTGTGTATGTATATTTTCAATTGGTATCATCTATTGGTGATTGGTACTCATTCTATTTCATACACTTTTATTTGTGCTTAAGATATAAATTTTTCACAAAATCTTGTTTATGCTAGTGCTTGAGCTTCAATTTTGTTTCAATTGATTACTTTTATATTGGTATCAAGCCTACGCATCTTTTTAGTTGATATTTCATAAAGGGGGAGAAAATTCAATTTTATCTTTCAATTGGTGATTCTTCAATTGGTATTTGTTTCCACTCTCTACTTTATGATTGAAAATTTCATATTGGTATCATATGTTTAATATGAAAATTATTTACAATTGGTATCAAAATTTGTTAGACATTCAAAATTTATTATGTTTAATTTAAATTGATATCAAGATGTTTCATGTGTTTTACTTAAAATTGTATCTAAAAATTATTTTTTTTGAAAAATACAAAAGTTTTGATTTGTATTGACTATATGCATATAGATTCATGATGAGTGTATCTTATATTGAAGAGCTTAACATCTCTTCGTTATGTGGTACACGTGTGTAGGGGGAGCTTCACATCTCCTCTTATGCATTACATAGTGTGTGTTATGTGAATTAGGGCTTAACATCCTCTATCATGTAATGCATATGTGTAGGGAAGCTAACTTAGCGACTTCCTCTTCATGAATGTATATAGCATATAACATCTATTAATCTTTATTTATTTTAAATTGATATCAAGATGCTTCATTGACATATTTATCTATTGATATCATGTTGTTTATAGTCACCCCTTATTGACCTTATTTTGTTTTAGACAAAAAGGGGGAGAACATTATTTTATTGTTTTGATTGACTTAAAAGGGGAGAAAGATTTTTACCCCTCATTTATTGTTTGGATTGTTTAACCCCTTCTTGATCTTTTTGTTTGACAAAAAGGGGGAGAAAAATTTGTTTGATTTGATTTTACTTTGATCCCTTTGTTGATGATTGACAAAAAGGGGGGAGAAGTATTTGAGTTTGAGTTTATATGCATGTTTTCATTGCTTAAGGGGGAGAAGTATTTGTCTTCCTTGTTATTTATGCATATATGTTTTTGTATTGCAAATAGGAGAAAAAGATTTTGATTTATGCTTGTTGCATGTTTATCTCCATACTTGCATACATATTCATGTGTTTCATTTCCATATCTTATTATTTATGTCTATGCATGAGTTAAGGGGGAGCTTCTTTGAAGCTTAACTTTAATCCATGCATATATAACTCCATGAGTTTTGTCATCATCAAAAAAGGGGGAGATTGTTGGCCCAAAGGCCTTCTACTCTAGTTTTGATGATGATTAACTCATGTAGTTATGTTTACTAATAATCTGTGTTGTTTAAGTTTCAGATCATTAACCAAGATATTAGTTTGGTGATTAGCTTCAACAAGGTGTTTAGAAGCTTTTCATGATGATTCCAGGGCCAAAGCGTCAAGATCACACATTGCCTAGCCCATGAATGGAGTTTAGAGCAAGTCAACTTGAAGATGAAGATCATCAAGAAGACTTAGGTATCCATAGTTTAGATAGTGTGTTTTAGATCCATATTTGTAAAGCTTAGTATAGTTGATATGCTCAAGTGCACAAACACACACGTTTTCATGTTTTGGATTTTGGTTTCATGAATAGTAGATCAAAACAAGTTTACTTATTTCTATGTATATGTTCTAGATATACATACATGCTTTAAACTTGCTAGACAAACTTATTTGACTATCCTATTCATGATTTGGAAAAATCAAGGTGATAAAAATACAAGTTTGTTTTTGATAAAATTTGCAAGACTCGAAAATGAATTGATATGATTGATATATGTCTTGAAATTTTTATCACAAGTTGTGTTTCCATATAAAATGATAAAATTATTTTTGGTGATTTTTAGAAATGTTAAAAGATTTTTAGAAAATAATTTTCCCAGTTTTTCTGACACAGTTTCTGTTCCAGGCTTCTATTAGTCGACTAAGTCAACTGACCTAGTCAACTAGGCAGAGGTCGGTCGACGACGTGCACAAAACTGTGCACGTTTGGAGCCTTTGGGACGGTCGACCGTACGGGTCGACCGGGTCGAGAGCTCTGCTCTCTGTTTGTTTGGGTCGACCGGGCGGTCGACGTGCAGAGAGTTTGCTCTCTGTTTGTTTCGGTCGACCGGGCCGGTCGACCGCAGTTGCCCAACGGTCATATTTCTGACCGTTGGCGGTCGACCGGGGGTCGACCGTTGCCTGTCAGAGCTGCCAGCTCAGCTCTAACGGCTAGTTTGTATTGGGCCTATATAAACCTCATCTCTTTGGGTTTTGGCTAAGGTTTTCAAGAAGAAAAAATTCAGTATTTCTCTAGTGTTTAAACAAGTTTTCAAAATAGTTTTGTGCTAAAAAGATTTCATCTTTATTGTTTTGGGTTTTTGGAAAATCAAAGAAAACTAGGGTTTTGGGATATTGATTTGATCTTTAATTTCTATCATATACAAGAGATTTCCCAAGTAGTTTTTCTTTGTTGCTTGTTTCCAAAAAAACACCTAGTTTCCACACTTGAGCTATCACCTATCCTAATCTATTTAGGATCTTGTTTTTGTGGAAAAGAAAAGAGAAAAGAAAGAGAGATTGAGTTTGTGGTTTTTGGAACCACTTGTTGTAAACACCTTATTCTTGTTGTATCCCTCTTAGGTAGAGGTGATCGGGTGATTGGTTTGCCTCCTCTAGTGAGAGGTGGAGTTTGGTTGTAAACCCTCTTCGGTAGAGGTGTTGGTTGTTGTGTTGGCTACGGGCCTACCCCTCGGTTGTGAGGTGGTTGTTTGAGAGAGGAGTTTGGTACTCCTAAGTGTTGTAACAAATCCTCTTCGGTAGAGGTTCCCTCGGTGGGAGATAGTGGATTGGAAATCCTACACGGTGGTGTAGGCGGGGATGTAGAGCTAGGGGCTCGAACCTCGAAACATATCCGTGTGTTTGCGTTTGATCCAATATCTCTTAACTCTCTCTCTCATTTATTTGTGCAAAGCATCATTCATATCATCATACCATATTTGCTGTGTTGAACATATATTCATATTGTCATATCATATTTACTGCTTGTATTGTGCCTTGCATAATTCTCATTGCTATATCTTGTATATGCTTGGTTGTTTGTGTGTGCCTCACTTGTATCTAATCAACAAGAGCTTCACATAGCACCTCAACCCATTCAAGGGGAATCAAGAGGAGTTAGTCCAGAGCCCTTCACGGGGAATTCAGCTACACTTGTTGATTGTATTAAGTGTGATTGCAATATTGCATTAGCTTCCACATTTAGCGCACTTAGTTTTGTATTTAGTTCTAAATTAGCATTTACACCTATTCACCCCCCCCTAGGTGTTCCTTTCAATAACATAGGAATTCGAAAAGATACCCATTTGGAGGCCAACTATCCCGATATCAATCTTGAAGATATGCATTAATTGGCAATCCAAATGTTCTACGATTAATCATATTCCCAAGAAGATACACATTTGTAACCCTACCCTAGAAGTTCGTGTCACAGTATCAGTACTTGATACGATATACATATTTGATTTGACTTTCCTGGTAATCGAACTGACCCGTTTCAGTTTCAGATATATTTTCTAATATTTTAGATTTTTCAAATTTTTCTGAATTATTTGAAAAAATCTCCGAATTCGGCATCGATTGATACCGATAATTGACTCTATAATTTTTAATTCACAAATAGAGTTGAATTTCAGGAATATGTTTGCAATTTGTTTAAAAAATTATATTTTCTATTTTACTATATTTTTGAGGATTTTTCTGAATAGTCAAAAATCCGACCAAACCAGTGTCGACCGTATCACCGATCGATTACAGGATTTTTAATTTGCAAACCAAACTGATTTTTTGAATCCGATTTCACATTACATCTCAGGGTATTATTTTCTATTTTTAGAATTTTTGAGAGTAACTGTTCTGAACTAGTCGAATTTAACTAGATTAAATAACATTATTTAATCTTTTCTTTCTTTTCTTTTTTTTCTTCAATCATTTCTTTCCCTTCTTCCCCAAGCCATCGCCTTTCTCCCCACAATCTCTCTATCTCTCTATTTCATCCTCTCACTTCTCACTCTCTTATTCCCACTCTCTATCCCCCTAATTATCACACCCTCTTTTAATCTCTCTCACTCTACATCTCTCTCCACTACTCATCTTCCTCCCCCGGACCTGCGCGCCGTCGGCCTCACCCGCCAGCAATCACCACCTCTGCCCAACATTCAAACCACCACTTCTCCACCTTTCCTCCTCACTCTCCTCCTTCCATTTCACTAAACCACCACCATATCTCCACCCAATTCACCATCTCCTTACTCCTCCTTAAATTCACCACCAATCTTTATCATCTCCATCTTTCACCACCGATTCATCCCCATCACCACCAATTTCATTACTCACCACTGTCACCACCATCTCCATTTCATCTCTCAACCATCAACATCATCATCATCTTCAACATCATCAACATCTCCTCTCAATCTCACTCTCTTTCCCTCCTTTGCCGGCGGCCACTCCAGGGCCCCACACCTTGGCCGGCCACTTATCCTCCCTCCTCTCTTTTCTTTTTTCTTCTATTTCTTTCTTTCCCCTTTTTCTTTCTTTCTTTCTTCTTTCTTTCTTTCTGTTCTCAAATCCAAGAACTCTCTCGTTCTCTCTCTCTTAATGGGTTTAAACCCACTAACCTATTCCACTTAAGTTAAATGGATCCGGGTTACGGATCTGGACTCGACCCATTAGCAATCCAAACTCAAACCATTATAAATGTAATTTTCATAAAACCCTAGCTAATTATAATATTTACAATTTAGATCATTTTATTACATAATTAACATATTTATTGATTTTAGTATTCAGACGATATCGTGAGCAGCCAGAGTCCAATTGGACGATTCTCGAACCGTTGCGGTCGTAGAAAAACGGGCTATATTCTCGTGATCATTAGGGAGTGTTTTTATTTTATAAATTATATTTCATCATGTGAAATTAAATTGAGTTATTGATTTATTTAAAATTGTAATTATCGATCAGTAAAACATATAAATGGTAAATCACATAAATGGTAAATCACAATTAAAATATATGTGAGTGCTTTCTAAACATAGTAATAAGATAATATTAATTGTGCTTATTGATTTAATATAAAATGCAGATGGGATAGTTATACATTAGTAATAAGCGATATTGGATTATTGATAATGACATTCAAAAATAATAAATTAATAATTATTAAAATGATTATGATGAATTTAAAAATAAATAATTATTTATAATTCCTTTATGATATCGATCACAATAACAATATAAAAGTTGTATACTAAATACTGATATATATAGATACATTGACAAATATTCATGTCCCTGACGTCGTCACCGTTACGTGGATAACCACTGATACATTAGACATTGTCATGTCATGTTTGGGGACATTATTATATCATGTGCTTACATTACTGTTACACAGACATTAATTCTATGTGCTAGTATCATCATTATACGGACACTCAAGTACTCCAGATACTGTTATTTCATGAAGACACTTGTTACACTGAACATTTTATTTCATGTACTTGTATACTTGTTGCACGGATCTTGTGTTATATTGGATATTATTATTTTATCATATCTCACTGTTACATAGATTCACCTGTATAGATACGTTGATTATTTTTGTATTTCTGTTGTATGGACCACTGTTCCTATTCATGGGATATCCTGTGTTTCTGTTACATGACTATTTCTTATTACTGATATCGATATGATACTCCTGTTACTGGACATGAGTGTGCGATGTGTGAAACTAAGTGCCACATGAATTACATCTAGAATCTCACATCTCTTGTTTTATATTTCCTGTTATCTTATTTCATGCTATTAACAGAGCGCGTGTCTGTTATCGTGTTTTATGTACCATGCACTGTTCTTGTTCCTGATATACGTGTAGTTTAAATATAATATATAACTTGGGATTGGAGGAAGCTGGACGATTGCTAGATATTATCGGGTGGATGCAGGGGCGGAACCAGGAATAAATTTTGGGGTGGGCTGCAATTTTTTATAACATATACTTATGAATTATATGAATTTATCAAAAAAATAAAATAGTATTCTCCACTAAATCAGGAGTGAAACTAGGAATAAATTTGTTAAAAAGAATTAAAATAGAAAGGGGTCTAACACAATATATGAAAAAGAATAAAAATAAAAATGAGTTTAAGCCAATATATAAAAAAAATGGGCCGGGCTGTAACCGGCCCAGCCCACTATGGGGTCCGCCTTGGGTGGATTTCTGGATCCATATAGTTCTACTGCAGGAGACGTGGCAGTGCTGACTACCAATTGTTGTAGCTCATTGAGTTCCGTTTCCCGTTACTTTTTCCCTAGAGGATCGGCCCTAGTCTTAGTAGCCAGGAAACTGTTTAGGTTGTGATAGGGTATGCACGGGATACACCCACCTGATTAGAGCTCCTCGACCATTGAGTTTTCAATTAACATAATAAAATAGCATAAACGATAGTGACATCGGAACGCTTGTTATTTGGTCATTCTCTCGTTCGAATTATGATATCCATATGTCATTTTCGGATGGGTTCGACTGGAGTACAGGCTTCAGTATGAATTACCAGTGGTATGGGACACTGGAAGAGATTGATTAAAATATCAGGCAGTACTGATTGTTATTATTGTATAAATTACATCATATGCTTGATATATGTGTATTATTATCTATTTATACTTGTTACACTTCCTACTATCTTATTCACCACTATGTCACATGTATATCTTGCACTTCTTGTATTTTTCACAGATACACTATTCATGTACACATATACTCTGCATTTCATGTATTCTCTATTCTATGTATTCTCTGTAGACACATTGTTCTGGTATAATCACAAACACTGTAGCGTAATTACTTCTGTTTATTTCATGTTTCGATGTTCATATTTAGCATCACTATATTGTCATGTTATTAGTACTATTAGTTCAAATAGTAAATATAAAGTAATTAAGACTTGACACGTGTAATACAAACTGATTATAATAACGTATACTTAAATTCTCTATCTTATCTCATATTACTATTAAATATCTATTAATAGTTATTAAATATAATAAACATTAATTGATATATATATATATATATATAACTCTTCTCGATTTAATATTATTATTTTAATCATGTTTTCTAAATATTATAAAGGTAACCCTGTTGTTGCATGATAGGTATTGATAATGTTATAGTACTGAAATAACCCTTGTATATATATACCGCTTGTTAGTATTATTATATTGTACCACCGGTAGTTAAACATATATTATATATTATCATTATTGAACTACTATTATAGTATATATTACTGCTTCTTTTATTTTACCATTCACTATGTCACTTTCTGACGACCCTAGGTATGCATGTTCAGGTTGGATATTCGAGCCATCCTAGTAGCTGACACTGCATGGGATATTGTTAGGAGACCCGCCACCTTTACTATTTATAGGTATTTTATTATTTTGTCAGTACTTTCATATTTATTCCTGTTTCCAAATCTATCGTATTTACTAACCCCTTTTGTAGGTATTCTTATACTTATCTAATGTTAGAATATTTGTGTATATTGTCTTTATTTTCTGTACTGATACTTAGCGTACATATGTGAGGATATTTTTCACCTTGAATATGTACGTTGCTGACTCTCGTCGCATCCCCTCTACAAGATCTTTGGAGAAACGGGGTGTGACAACATTAATGAGCCAAATCCTCACTTAATTTTAGCGGCTTAGAAAAGTTTAGACCATTTAAAGGCTTCCACCAACTTCGTTCTATCGATTCTTTTCCCACGACTCCGATAATTACAAAAGCGGGGGACATCCGTAGTGGTCAGAATCTGACTCTCCCCAAGATCACGACATGTGTTCCACCACACCAAGAGTGTCATGAGTAGACGATGAACTCAAGATATCAGTTGACATACTCAACCCCAAGGAGAGGACCTCGAGATTTGCCTCGACATCATACTTAACCGAGGAGAGAGATCCTCGTGCCTTATCCCGAGTTCGCATTCAACCCCGAGAAGAAGACCTTGGGCCCTTTCCTTCTATCGTTCTATTCCCACATTCTAAATACTCGCCTATTTCAGTGGGAGCAGTAAAGGATAGTGGCAGATATCTTGGCATGTCAATCCCAACAAAAAGTATAACAATCTTAGCAGTTTTAAAAAGATCCCAACAAGCAAATCATGCAGTTAAGCACCTCTGAGAAATTAGCGCCTTCTTTTATGCCCCATACAGAGTACTTGTACACCTGAAGATATAAAAAAAGGAGATGGCAAAGATCAAAGTAATTGTAAACACTACAAGACTCCATTAAATTCACTGTAATATCTCATAATATAGTGTATTCCCTCTCTCCTCCTTGTGGCTTTTCCCAAATTAGTTTCTACGTAAAATTCTTCAAACTCTGCCTGTTTATTATATTGAAATCTAAAGTTCACTTCCAATTATGATCTCCCTCTTTCATTTGTGGTGCGAGATTGACCGTTCGATCAATCACATGGGAAAATCTCCACCATAAATACTTATATTGAATCCTTTTTGCTATGATGACTAGACTTTAAATATTATTAAGTAAACAATCGAATAAAATATTATAATTAAAATAATTCATTAAGTATATATAACTTGTCATAAGTATCTTAAAGTTTTTCTTTTTTTATGTAGATGTCTTTTGTTGTTAATAAATAATAATGCAAAAACACAAACTAATATTTTATTTTTTTTACTTTCTAATGCATATCCTAATGTTCCTAAACCATCTCTCAAACTCCAAATTTTAAATTTCTTATCCATTAAGAAGTTTTAAACTCTTAAATTATTCCAAATGTCAACTTTCTTACAGCAAAAATTTGTTTTTTCCTAGAGACATTTGTCCTAAATTATACTCTCATCAATTTTCAAGAATATCGATTTTTAATCCTAGGCTGAGGTTGGATGTTTTAATAAAGAAAATCAGATTTTGTAGTGTTTTGTAGATTTGAAAGCTACAAGATTAGAATTTTAAGTAAGTGTTACAGTAGCATGGTAATAAAAACTCTTTGACAGCGTGATCTATGGTTCAAATCTCGTTTGCATCATGCTAAGGCCTATATTTCAAAAAAGAGTAGATTTTTAAGGCATTTAAATATTCGTTATTTGGTATAAAAAGTTATCAAGTAAAAATAAGAAACATGCATGTACATAGACAAAATAATCTTGAAATTTGAAATTTCTATTTAGAATAGAAATTTTAAAAATCACGATTTTAAGAGATTTCTTGTTTTCTTATCTATTCAAACACTCACAAAAAAAAGTATCATGAAGTATTACGAAGTGTTAATTGTGGCCATCAATAGCCCACGAGGCCTGACGTACTAAGATGTTACATGAGTATATTTTTTTTTAAATAAAACTTTCCCAAATTATATACGCATCTAACTAGCTTCCCGAGTAGGATCGATTTTTTAATAAACTTCCAAAACTGTAGACTTTTAAAACTTCAGATTGTCAATTAAAACCTTACCACTAAGTATTAGAAAGACAACAATAAATAAATATAGAAAGAAATTAAGAAAATATTTTAAATTTTAAAATTATTTATATTATCAAATAATACAACAAGGACTATTTTCAAAAAACATTAACATGTTAGTCACCAGATTGATGATGATAATTCTTTAGCAAGAATGATAATTATTACTAAAATTTATATTTTTACTACACTATAATTTTTATATTTTTGTTATATCTCCATAAATCTTTTTACAAATTTTGCCTGATAAAACTAAAAATGTAAATATACCATTTGACTTTTATGAAATCCTTGAGTTAATATTTGTCATTAAATATAAAATTTAAAGTTGACTAACTAGGATGAAAATATTCAAAATTTATTTACTAATGATACTCATGCGAAAAGGTAACATTTCAAATCTTTAAGAAGTAAAAGAGAGAATCATTTGAAAGTAGAATATATGTCAGTAAACATAAAATTTAACGTTGAATAACTAGGAAGAAAATATCCAAAATCTATTTTCTTATACTCATGCAATGAGAAGATAACATTTCAAATCTTTAAGGAGTTAAAAGGAGAATAATTTTGAAAGTAACCTATAAATTAAGATTACTTGAGTTAGTAAGGGAGGTCAATAATGACATCTAAAGAGTTATACCAGGATTAGAGTTAAATATGTGTTAACTTAGTAATGTATTGGAGTAACTCAAATTATTTTAATTTTGAATGGCTCAATATTATAATGTAGCTCGTAATGCAACATGATTTTAGAGGCATAAATGCAAATATTTATGCAATTAATGTTTACATATATAAATTATATCTTTCAATATGTAGAAGTGCAATGTTTTACTTTTCTTTTTTCTTTAATTTTACGATAATGTTTATAGACATAAATTATGTCTTAAATGCTGTAAAAACATTTTGCAAACGTGTAACTAACGCGCTGTCCAACTAGAGTGTTGCCTGCTTCAGATATCGCCCGAACACTAAAAGTAATAGAAATGGGTTAAATATGTAATAAATAAGGATTACAATGTAATAAGTATTATTTAACAAGGGGGTTTATGAAAAATTACCTTTATTGGGTTTTGGATGCGGGTTTGGGCTCTTAACGGGTCGGGTTTGGATCCAATACCCAAACCTGTAACTTAAGTATAATGGGTAAATGGGTTTATTGGGTAACGGATTTGATGTTAGGCTATTGGGTTTAAACCCATTAGACTAGAGAGAGAGAACAGAGAAGAGGGGGGCAGGGGCTGGCGGCGGCCAGCCCCGCCTCGCCAGCGTCGCCCCGCCGACGGCGATTCCCAGAGACCGAGAGAGAGGGAGAGAGAAAGTGATGGAGAGAGAGAGAGAGGATAAGAAGAAGAAAATTAGGAAGAAGAAGAGAAGAAAAAGAAAAAGAAGCAGCAGAAGAAGAAGGGAAGGAGAAGGAGGAGAAGGAGAAGAAGGATTGGGCGCATCTAACGCCGGCCTGGGGCGCCGCCGCTCTGGCCTGTCCGCGGTGGTGGGTCAGGCCCTCCGGGCTTGAGAAGAGAGAGAGAGAGAGAGACTAGGAGGAAGAAGGAGAGAGGATTAGGGGGAGAGAGAGAGTAGAGAGAGAGTGTGTGTGTGTGTGTGTTAGAGATAGATTAGAGAGAGAAAAGGAGGGGGGAAGGTTATAATAAGGGGAAGGCGATTGGGTTAAGTTGGTGAAAAGAAGGGAAAAGAGAAGTGTGGAAGGAAGAAGAGAGGAAAGAAAAAGAAAGGAATTGTTATATTAAAATTTAATAATATTATTTTATTGGCTTGAAATTTTACTAGTCTGGAACTGTCCCCAAAAATTTTATAAAATATTAAATATTATACGGAGGAGGAATGTGAAATCGGATTCTAGAAATATTATCTAGTTTACAAGTTAAAAATCCTGGAACATATCATCGATATTGGGCGACACCGATTTAGCCCGATTTTTGATAAATTCAGAAAAATTCCCAAAAATATTATAACGTAGATAATATGATTCTAAGATACAAAGTGAAAGAAGATTCCTAAAATGCAGCTTCATTTGTGAATTAAAAATTGTAGAGCCGATTATCGGTATCGGTCGACACCGACTACGGAGATTTTCTAAAATAATCCAGAAATTTTTTTAGAAAATTCTGAAAAATTTAAAATATTAAAAAATAATATCTGAAACTGAAATCGGTTATATCTGACTACCAGAAAGGTCAAACCTATTTTGTACGCCGTATCGAGTACTGATATTGGGAAATGTACATTAGGGAGTAGGGGGTTACATTTCTCCCCACCTTACAAAAAATTTCGTCCTCAAAATTTTAATTCAGCTGGGAGGATAATATTTACAGTCATGGAGCCAAAATGTTACGGGCCCATGACGCTTTCGCTGTGCACTCAGATATCTATAATGAATTCTGGGCGGAGAATTAGTGTAGTGAACTAACGCTAACGGATAGGAAGCAATAAGATGAAAAGAAAGTAAGAAGGAAATCAGATATCACCACCTATATGATTCATAGGTATCTTGATTCTTTTGTCCTATTTTCTTATTTGTCCTATTTTCTTATTTGTCCATGTTTCTTTATCTATCATGCTTACTGATCTTTTCTGCAGGTATTTTTGTACTTATTTAATGTTGATGCTGCCATTTTGCCTTAATGTTCATAGTCTTTGGTTAGAGGGATTCATAGTTTTAAAATTAAAAATTTACATAGGATAAAGGAAATTATGAAAATTTCTATACCTTGATCTTTGAAATTTCTCCATGTATATAGAAATTTAAACAATTTTAAGTTTTTACGTAGTAATTTTAACAATTATAAGTTTGTATAGAAATTTAAATAATTATACATTTTTACTTGTATGTTATATCTATTTTAAATCTACAACTTTTTATCACAAACAATGAGTGAAATATGCAAGATTTTGAAAATATTGCAACTTTCTATAAGATAAAGGAAAAAACATTTGATTTATATCCTAATAATTATTGCACATGAACTTGCTGTGTGCACAAAAACTCGAAAGGTATGATGAGAATTGAGAGATGTATGTTTATATCCTAATAATTGTTGCATATGAACTTGCTTTGTGTGCTTCTTCAACTATGCTTTATGGATCTTTTCGCTCAGTCTATTCCTCTTTTTTGTTTTGGCTTTATGGTATTTGTTAAAGTATAAAAATATTGATGTAAAACCTGAGAAACTATAACACTGAGACAGAGAATTCTAGATACATAGTAGAAGGAGGAATTCTTATTAATTATCAAAGTGTATATTAAAATGAATCAGAAAGTGCCTATTTATAGAAAAATTTTAGGGTACTATATAATCACTATTTGCATGCTGGCGTCCGTCATCATATAGTAAAAGTTACTATATTTGGTTGGTGGGAAGACATTCATTTATAACATCTTCATAACACTCCCCCTTGGCTGTCCACGATTCATGATGTCTCATTAAAAGCCTTACTAGGGAAACCCAGTGGGATAAAATCATAGCGAAGAGAAAAAAAGTACACCATCCTTGCATACATGTTTTATGTTGCCTCGTTAAAAAAAAACTTACCAGGAAAATCCTGTGTGACAAAATCATAGTAAAAAAAAGAGTATAAAAGCTCCACCCTCAAGTTGGTATAAGTAGTGTTTTTTTCATAAATCTCGCAAATGACACATTCTAATATTATGAATAAGCTTTCTGAGAGTTGTAGTGGGAAGTGCCTTTGTGAAAAGATCTGCCACATTATCACTTGATCATATATATTGAATATTAATTTCCATATCCTTTTCAAGCTCTTGGCTGAATGAGAAGAACTTTGAGGGTATGTGTTTGATTCGGTTGCTTTTGATGAATTCTTCCTTCATTTGAGTGACGCATGCAACATTATCTTTAAACAGTATTGTTGGATCTCTATCGACTAGTAATCCACAAGTTGTTTGGAAGTGTTGAGTTACAGTACTTAGCCATACACATTCTCAACTTACTTCAATGAGCGCAATGACTTCGACATGATTAGAAAAAGTGAAAATAAGTGTCTGCTTTTGTGAACGACAAAAGATCTCTGTTGACACTCTAAAAAAGACAAGATTCCTAACTGGTCTGAACAATGTCTAACTTGTTGACATCTACAAAAGACAAGCGGCAGACAAGTCGACGACTAGTTCTTCACCCATTTAAGAGGGGATGAATCAGTAACTTGGACTTTACTGATCCAGTAAAGCAGACAGTAAGCCGAGATCATTCTTAAAAGCTCGTGAGAAGACCCAAGTAGGTCCAGAGACATTAAGTGAGTTCGACACTTAGTCTCGCACGAGCCTACAAGTTAAGTCTCGCATAAGAAGCCAAAGTTGCTTAGCATCACAGAAAGCTCCTTCACAGCCACGCTGCGAGCTAATTTACAACTTCGCACAGAAATGCTCAGTTAACTCCGCAGAGAGTTAACTTCGCTCAAAGCCCCATGCAGCTGCGCAAAAGGGTAATTGGTACCTTCGTCACAAAGTTATCCAGCTCCGCTGAAGAACTTCCTCTAGCTTCGCCAGAAGCTTCTCCCAGCTCCGCCATGAGCTCAACGCAATGACTTCGTTGCAGGTCTTTTATGATCACCTTTGACCAATCAAATCTCCAGATGAGATCAAATCTAATTGAGATCAAATTTGGCAGTTGCTTGCTATAATCTTTTGACTCTCCCAATCAGGTGAGAAGATCAGGGGAGATCTTTCAGTTATTTAGAAAGAATGAAGGGAGTATCCCTCATTTAGCAGAGCGGATAAGGAGATCAGTGCTACTTGCCATTCCTAACTTCGCGAAAGCTGTCTCTAGCCTCGCGGCGAGGCTACTTTCCAGATGTAAAACAGATTGACTCAATCTGTTTTCAGATTTTCAGGGCAATTGTACCCCTATTCCTCCTTATAAATAGCCTACTAATGGCACACGAGAAAAAGGGCTCGATAAAAGAGAGGAGAGACGGCTAAGGACAGAGATATACTCTCTTGCTTCCAAGAATTCAGAGAATTACTTCTCTAATCAAGGTGCTAATACCCTAAGATCTTCCTCCCTCCCAAGGAACTTTCGAAACCAGGCGAGAAGGAATTCCCAAGCGGAGGCAGCTCGAGAAGTAACAAGAGGGCTCTACTGACCTTCTGTTCTCCGATTCCTCGAACCAGGTAAGAAGGGAATCCCATCAGGCGGCAGTCCGATTGTCCGATCGCTCGCATCGTCAAAGGGATAAAGTGATCGCGCGCTGATCAGATTCCTACCGGCACACTTTCTCAGAAATCTCAGAGGAGATCTACCTGTAATCTTCTTCCTGCAAAGAATTACTTGTAATTTAGCTTCTCGACCCCTTTTTTTTGTAAGTTTTCCCCTTTATAAAATCAATGGAAAACAAGATGGCGACTCCGCTGGGGATTGTATTCTCCACTGCTGCGAATCAAGTGTCGCAATGTGACGATCAGACCTTCGGGTCTACTGCTGAGGCATTGACCATTCACTCTGGCCAAGAACCTACGCGCGACTGCAAGGAAGTCGGTATAGCCGGAACCCCTCTGGCTAATTCTTCGAAGCAAGTCTCTGTCAAGACAGATAAGGCTCTCCGCAAGCCTGCTACGGTCTTCTGGCGCAACAAAGAGGGTTAGAATCTTGAGCCTGTTACCTTCGAAAACCTAGTCGTTCATTTCGACCAAGAAAAAATTGAAGAACTTCTCTCTAGAGGTGGTCCAATCCTCCACGCACAGAAGCATAGAAAAGTCACAATGGCCAAGGTTTCGGAGCAGAAACTAGACGCGGACTCCTCCCAACTCTTCTCAGTCTCGCGTGTGGCTAGCCAGGTTCCCTGCGAACCAAAGTCTCCTCTTCCAAAGAAGATGTGGAGGTCAAAATAGAAAGCTCTATATAAAGCTTTAGGCGCAGCTACGCCACAAGTCCGCCTATCCCGCGAAGATAAAGGCAAGATACCTGCCTGCTTCGTTGAGACTATCAGCCGTGAAGCTAAAACGGCGACTACACCTTCGCCTAATTTAGGAACGGTAACTCCTCGCGCCAACCTCATTTTCATGAGCTAAGCTACTGATGGCGTGGCAAACACAGCGCCAGTACCACAGGATACGCGCGGAGTTCCCAGCCGCAAGGCTAGGACTAAAGCGCCCAGCGGTGCTAACCTCTTTCGCAGTAAGGTAGCGGATAAAGCACCACAGTGTCCTTCGCCCCCCAGCTCCTCAAGCGCTAAGCTCGCTCTTCACAGCGGAGCTAAGGGATTATCCTCAAGTGTTGATAGCGGTGCTTATGCGGCTTCAACACCCAAGGGCATTCTCAAAGTTCTTAGCCGCGAAGCTAGAGCTAAAGCACTATCTAGTGCTAACCATCTCTGCGGTGATGAAAAGAACAAGGTGTCGTCCTATGCGCATCCAACACAGCCTCTGTGCTGAGTCGCTTAAGCCCGGCTACATCTGACTTGCGAGAGTTCTTAACGAACAAACGGAAATCAGATTTACTCCAAACTTCTCCCTCTTGTTGTCAGCATGTGGGAAGTCAGTTGGTGACAGTCTATTCAGTCTATTGCCGGCTGGGACCAAGCCCCGCCACTCCTCCAAACCGACGATCAGTTTTTGACTGACTATCGCAACAAGCTCTTGTGAAGCATCACAAAAGGAGCGTATCACAAGATCTATCAGATCTACCCTCTGCATCCGTCAATATGATCAGAAGGGGACGAGAGCCGCGTAGAGGCAGACAAGCGCTGCATGCCGCTAACTCTCCTCTCTCTAGTTCTCCAGATCTGGATTATAGTCTGGGCTTACATAAAGTCTTAGTGCACGAAGAAGGCGTCATCTGAAACACCAGATCTAGAGTCGCAATACCCTACAATTACGAACAGCCATCCTCCTCAACCACAGTAACCTCACCAGAACTAATGAGAAGATTATTCCAATGGTCTGATGAGGAGGATGAAGATAATGGGTATGCCTCTTTAGCAACAGTCAGCTCGGTACGAACAGATGGAGTATCAGTAAATATAGCTGATAACGGTAATGATGACCTCCGTCGACGGTTGGAAGCTCAAGAGCAAACCTCTAAGGCTCAGCAGGAAGTCTTAGACGACATTCAGCAGATGCTCGCCCAACTCCTCACCAACCGTAACAACAATGATACCGAGAGTAATCATAATGAGGAGGGACATCATAGCAATGAACAACCCAAGACTGAGAAGTCAAAGGAAAGTTCTTCTATTGATGCCGAAGTCCTTAAAGGCATCCAAGCTCAGATCGCGTCCCTAACTCAGAGGGACGAACTAAAGAAAATAGGGGCAGTCCATCCTTATCCTTTGGAACGAGATTCAGTACCGTACCCGCCAAAATTCAAACCACCAACGTTACATGCGTATGATGGTAAAAGCTCACCAAACCAGCACATCTATTACTTTCGGTCTCAGACTGGTAATGTTATAGACGATGATGCTACCATGGCCAGACTGTTCATCGGTACCTTAAAGGGGGTAGCATTTGACTAGTTCTGAAGTCTCCCTCTGGGCTCTATCAATTCCTGAATTGACCTGAAAACTCGATTTCTTTCTCATTTCTATGAGGACGATACCGAGGTAACCATGGATAAACTCTTCTCTACCGTGCAAAAGAAGAGCGAATCTGTCCGTGACTACATTGAACGGTTCAGAAACTTGTCTCTGATGTGCCCAGCAGGGATGCCATTACCCATGCTCTTGCAGACATGTAGGCATAACTTTATGGACCAAGTGGAGATTCGCATGGGAGCCGTCAAAGCCCATACCTGAAAAGAACTGGTCGAGCAAGCTGAGATAGCTGAAAAGTTGGCTAAAAAGTTCGAGCCATCTACCCCTAAAAGCAAATGGGGTGTGAATAATAAGGGGCGCGGCGACATGACACAGTCTTCCCAAGCTAAAGTAAAGAGACTATGTCCGTTGAATTGTCAGGGGATGTTCATTTGAAGACCAAACAGAGCGGCTTCAATAGTCAGGAGTCTAAGTTTCCTCCGAAGCAGTACTCCTTCAAAGATGAGCAGATAGTCGCAATATTCCATTTACTCCACAAAGGGAATAAACTGAAGCTGCCAGATGTTCGACGCCCTCACGAAATGGGACGCACGAACGATCCCAACTATTGCCTCTTTCATAGGATGGTTCATCATCCTACTAACAAGTGCTTTGTCCTCAAGGACAAAATTCAAGCTTTTGTCGATGCCGGAGTTCTGACTCTGAAGTCAGAACAAAAGAAAGTCACTGCGAACATGGTGACCCTCGAGTTCGGCGAAACCCCAAAAGTCACAGTTCCTGATGAGACCTTCCCAATCTCTGAAGCACGGCTAGAAGTAAAGCATTCTTCAGTCAAAACTCAAGAGAATAAGGGTCTTGTTCCCTTGACATTAGAAACAGGAAAAATCATGTGGATACACCCAGACCTCTTCCAGGACGAACAATGGGATGCGAAGAAATTCAGGTCAAGAAAGAAATCTTATAATGTTGTCTCTATCTTGCCGGATGACAGCAATCTGACATCAGCTTCTCTCAGCGACTCTGAGGGGGAAAATCACGCTTGCACAACACGAGCCATGTACCTCAACCGACAGGTATTCGATCCAAAAAATCATACTTAAAACAGTATGAGAAAGTTACTGACGAGATACGACAACAAATGACGTCAGTACAAATACCCCCACCAGCTCCGACGACGGGAAAGGAGAAGCAGAAAGAAGTCCAGTTTGATCATGTCTTGAAGAAGCCTTCAGGTCAAGGACTTGACACACCTTTTCGCTTTGACATGTTGGTCCAGCTGGCTAATATCCCAGCTTATATCACCATACACGAGCTCCTCTGTCTTTCAAAGGAGACAAGAGAAGCACTCAGAGATGCACTAGCTAACTCAGAATCATTTCTAACATGTATGCCAGAAGTCCCTAGGGATGACACTCGGCTCTATTGCTCTGAATGTCTCCATGTACAATCGAAAGTGCCTGCTATTATTTTCACAGCTGAGGATATGCTTCTCAAAGATAATAAGCACGATCGACCTCTATACTACACCGGATACATTGGTTCAACATGCATTGAAAGGGTACAGGTTGAACTAGGATCTGCACTCAACATCATACCCAAAAGGCTCCTCTAAATCCTTAGCATACCACTATATCGGTTGTCTGCAACCACTACAACAATATACAGCTTTAATGCAGGGAGTAGTCACCCACTTGGAAAGATCCGACTCCGTTGCCGAATCGGGAGCCTGAAGTTAGAAGTAACATGCTATGTCATTGACACTGACACATCATACAATTTGTTACTAGGACGACCTTGGATCCATGCTAACTGGATCGTTCTCTCTACTCTGCACAAGTATGTTGAAGATGATGCAACAGTACGAACTGTCTTCGCTGAGAAACAACCATTCAAAGGGGTGGAGAACTATTTTACTGATGCTCTCTTATATCAGGAGGTCGACAAAACACCAGAAGAATCGTCGTCGGACAACGATGATAGTGGCAATGAGGTAGATTCAGAGTCTGAAGCAGACATGCCAGCCATTTTGGTCAGTGAATAAGTTATAGCGTGTTTTAATAATCCCCAATGTAACACTCACTTTGACGATGAGAGCGAATGGGTAATTAATGACAGTATTTCTTTTGACTATCCTGTGAGTGTCGAATTGCTTGAATCTGTTACGGATAGTTCTGTGCACATGCCCTTACATAAATCAAGTGCATCAAGTATACTCGTGGAATTCATAGAAGGATCCGATTTAGTGGTTCCTTCATCCAAAGAGGGTCAATTACCAATAATATTCGGTAAAGCCCAACTGCAAAGGTCTGCAGTCGCGGATTCAAGTTCAGACTCAGACACCCCACAATTTTTCCATTATGCACGATCAACGCAGCATATAATGAGAAAAATGGGATACAACCTGCAGCATGAGAAGGGCTTGAATTTTGAAAAAGGAAGGCGTGGTTTCCTGCGTAATTTTGTGCCAAAAGGAAAACCAACAAATTATTATGATAACACACGCAGGGGGTTGGGATACGTTACACCTACACCTCCAGCGACGGATCATTCCAAAGACGATAAACTAGTCCCATCACACTCTGCCTCTTCCTCCGAATGGGACTCAGATGTCAGTGTAGGAGCGGTGTTCAAAAAGCTCACTGTTAATATGACTTCAAGCTGCCAATTTGTAACGCCCCGATCCTGCGGGTACGGAGACGTTACTGCAACGTATATACGCAGGTCAGAAATACCCTCACATATATACGCTAAGCATCAGTACAGGTAAGAATCAGAGTACGGAAGCAAATGGTGCATTATACATCCCAACATATGAGTACAATTACAAAGTTATCACCAGAGGTGACAAATATTACAATAATATTACATCACCTGACAGGCGCAAATGCGAGAATACAAAGATATGTATATATATGAACAGTACGAAAGGGCGCTCACGAGATAGCTGGAGGAGCCACGAGCCAACAGGGGAGCAAGGATGGGATTGGAGCTATAGCTGATCTGACTGCTCCGCAGAAGTGAACTTGGTCCTCAGCAAGAAAATACCCTACGGTCCAAGCTCCAGGACCTGGACATGAGGATCCAGAGGAGTCAGAACTCCCCCAGCGAGTGGTGAGGCAAAAGCCAGATGGCGGGCAAAGATAAGTACAAGTAACTGTGGAATAGAATATAAGTGAAAAGGCAGGACATGAACAGGTATAATATAATAATCATAAAACCGATAAGACCGAATAAAACCGATTACGAGCAAATCCGATTGTACAGGTTTAGGCCACGGCTCCATGAGATTAGTACCTCGAAGGAATAATCCAAACAAGGAAACCCTCATCTATATACCTTTATCCCATGTTACCGTAATCCAAGCGCGTACAACCCGAGTTACAAAATAACACATCAAATTGCATAATGGTCATAACAGGAGTACATAACAGGAATAACAGGAATCATAACGAGCATAACGGGAGTTCATAACAGGCATAACAGGATACATAGTTGGCATCTTTTATTATTATTACTCGTCTGACCCATATATCTAGGTATGTGTCCTGGTGTACATCTCAACACACATACATCCATATATAAGCAAGCCGAGGTTGTTACTGGAAGATGATGAAGAACTGATAGCTCCTCTTATAGTAGTTCTCGTACGCCCGGGACCAGCTTGGGGCCTTAAATCCCCCTAACACGTATCTTCTGAGGGCCTGAAATCCCTCTAACACGAATCGTCAATATTTTATTCCATTACTATAAGCAAGACATCATACCGGCATTCATCACTTCCTCCCATTCCCCGTGCAAGTTATCCTTTTTATGGCTTGTTAACAATATTATCAGATTACGAGAATGAGTAGGATCATAACTTGTCATAACAGGAATCATAACAGGAGTCATAACAGGAGTCAGGCATAACTGGAGTACATAACAAGAGATCTGGTACTACATTCCCGTAATATGATAATCATGGGTGGAGAGTTAATCATAACAGGTATCAGTATAATCATGGTAGTGACAAGTGATCTGGCAGGTAATACGCCATAACATAACAATATATAATACAAGTCCCGCGGATAAGGTCCATATTCAAAGAAGTAATTAACCACAGCAGACAGCCAAAGTTAGTCGACTAGGGAGAGGCAAGTAGTCGATTTATAAAGGAGTTAGTCGACTATAGAGAAAGGGGTAGTCGACTAATAAGGCCGCGTCTCATAGAGTCGCGTCTTCAGGAAAAAGTTAGTCGACTATAGAGAAAGGGGTAGTCGACTAATAAGGTCGCGTCTCGTAGAGCCGCGTCTTCAAGAAAAAGTTAGTCGACTATAGAGAAAGGGGTAGTCGACTAATAAGGTCGCGTCTCGTAGAGCCGCGTCTTCAAGAAAAAGTTAGCGACTAGGAAAAAGGGGTTAGTCGACTATAAGGTCGCGTCTTCAAGAAAAAGGGTTGCGTTTCAATGAGTTAGTCGACTAGGATAAGGGGGTAGTCGACTAATAAAGGGTTCAAGTCGACTAATGACTGGGTCAAGTCGACTAACAGAGTGCAAACAGAGAGCAGAACCTGACTTTTGAGGGTTTGTGTTTGTTGATTATCTTGCATGATATAAAAATTCAAGTATGAGAATAAGTTGTCCAAGTCTTTGGCGAGGAAAACCACTCGCCTAAAAATGTTACTTTGAAGCCTTGTGCATCCGGAATAATCGTTGTCGTCAATTATCACCAAAACGATTACCGGAATAATCGCGAACGATTACCGGAATAATCTACGGCGATATTGTCGACGAAGAAAAGCACGGCCCCAATCCGAAAGGAGGGCACCGGCCTTAGAGTCTTGCCAACGGAGAAGAGCGCGGCCCCAATCCGAAGGGGTGGCCGGCCTTCACAAGGGAAGGAGGTTGATGGTGCAAGTATAGTTCACTTTGAAAAAATGGGATTTTGCAAACGATGTTACGGGGACCGACGAGTTGGCTAGAATGAAAGAGCTCGCCGAGGAGTTGATATTGGTGTGGTTCGTGGTGTCCAAGGAGGTGTAGGTGGTGGTGGAAATGGTGGAGAAGGTGGTAGTGAGAATGGGTTGTTTGGTGTTTCTTGGTGTTTTATGGTGGAAAAGAGAAAGAAGAAGATGATATGGAGGTGGTGTTGTTGTTGGAAATGGAGGAGGAGATGGAGGGGAGAATGGTGGAGGATTTGGTGAAGGAGTGGTGGAGGAGATGGTGGTGGAAATGGAGGAGTAGTGGCCGGCCAAGGGAGTGGGCTGCTGTTTTTGTTCTCAGGAAACAAAGAAGAAGAAAGAATGATTAATGAAAGAGAGAGAAGGAGTGGGGGTATTTATAAAGGGTGGGAAAACATTATAATAATGTTGCCATTGCTTATCAAAGAAAAAGAGAACGCACCAATTAAGTTGCGTCTCAACAAGGCAATGGTTGCGTCTAGGCCAAAATAACTGGACGCGGGGATGAAAGCCGCGTCCAGGAGGAAATGCAAAAGGCTGCGTTTTAACAAAAGGACAAAAGTCATAATGACTTGATTGGAATTGATTAGCAGTGCATTAAAGGCAGCATGGGGAGGCGTGGAGAGGATCTCCGCATTAAATGCAGAATCCCAGGTAGGTGAAACTCGCGTTTGAGGAAGGAGGGAGAAAATGGGAAAAAGAGAAAAGTGAAATATTTGGATAAATTCTCGGTATCTGGGAAAATACCGAAAACTCCGGAAAGGTCCAAAAATAACATAGCTTGGAAAGTTCCCCAAAAATTCTCAAAATAACAAATATTATAAAAAGATTTTTGGTGAAATCGGTATTCAAAGATTCAATCTCATTTTCAAAATAAAAATCCTGAAGTCAACCGTCAATTTCGGTATACACCGGATTGGCCGGATTTTTAATAAAATTAGAAAAATCCCAGAAAATGTATTTGGATAGAAAATATGATTTTAAGAAGTTGCAGGAAAGCCGTTTCTTAAGATTCAACTCCGTTTGTAAATTAATATTCCGAGAGTCGGTCAGCGGTACTGGTCGACACCGGTTTGAAGATTTACAATTTAATTCAGGAAAATTTCAGAAAATCATAGAAAATCTAAAATATTGGAAAACAGTATTTAAATTGAAATCGGTCAATTCGGAATAGCGAAAAGATCAAATCGAGCAATTCACTAGGATCGGGTTCCCGGTTCAGATTAGGGCTGACTCCGAGTCCACGAATCCCAATCCAAGACAAAATGATCATATAAATAATTCATAATAAAAACAAATACAGGAAGCAAATCGAAAAATACGATCGAAAAATCTGAATACGTAACTAAGTACGTATTCCAAGAGCGGGGTGTTACACAATTGGAGCCAGCAGATGCTACTGATGAGAAACCATGGGCTCAGCAATTGGATCTCCAGTGGGAAAAGAGATTTGAACAACGCGAACCACCTACTGAAGACAAAGTGATCCAGGTTAACTTGGGTAGTCAAGATCACCCTAAGCCCATCTTTATAAGTGAAAGCTTATCACTCACAGAAAGAGAAGAATTAATTATACGTGTAAAGGAGTAGATAGATGTCTTTGCATGGAACTACGAAGACATGCCCAAACTTGATCCACAAGTAGCCATGCATCGTCTGAACATCAGACCTGACGCCAATCCAGTCAAGCAGCAGCAACGCCAGTTTCGCCTGAACATTATGGAGGCTATTGAAGTCCAAGTTCATAAGCTTATTACATGCGGCTTCATACGGGAAGAACAGCATCCAGATTGGGTTGCTAACATCGTCCCCGTTCTCAAGAAGAATGAGAAAATACAGATCTGCATCGACTACTGTGATCTCAATACAGCCTGTCCTAAAGACGAATTCCTGTTGCCCATCACCGATGTCATGATTGACAATACCTGTGGATTCGAAAGAATGTCTTTCATAGACGGCTTTTCAAGGTACAATCAAATTAAGATGTATCCAGAGGATGAAAAAGCATACTTCATTTCGGACACTGTTGGGGATATACTGTTATACTGTGATGCCATTCAAACTAAAGAACGCGGGAGCAACTTATCAGCGGCAATGAGTATGATTTTCTGTGATCACCTCCGAAAAACAGTAGAATGTTATGTCGACGACATTGCTGTCAAAAGCCCCAATAAGAGTGACCACCTTCACGACTTGAGAACGATGTTCGACATAATGCGAGCTCATCAACTGAAGATGAATCCGGCAAAATCCTTCTTGGGGGTTTCAAGTGGCAAATTTCTTAGATTTATTGTTACATCAAGAGGAATTCATCTTGACTCAGACAAAGTCAAAGCCATTCAGAACATGCATCCACCTAAGAATCTCAAAGAACTTAGAGGCCTACAAGGTAGACTGGCTTATATCAGAAGATTCATTGCAAATCTCTCAGGCCGCAGTCAACCGTTCACCCGACTCATGAAAAAGGGTGTCGCTTTTGTATGGGATCAAGCCTGTCAAGAAGCTTACAAAGATATCAAAAGATATCTCACAAACCCTCCAGTCTTAGTAGCTCCCACATCAGAGAAACTGTTCCTGCTTTATGTGAAAGTTATGGACCATTCTCTCGGTGCTCTGCTTGCTCAAAAAGACGATAATGGTCACGAACAAGCTATTTATTATTTGAGCAGGACTCTGATAGGGGCAGAATCTCACTATAATCCTATTGAGAAAGAATGCTTAGCTCTTGTCTTTGCTATTCAGAAGGCACGACATTATTTGGTCGGCCAAACCATACATGTCATTTTCAGAGTGAATCCTTTGCATTTTCTCATGAAACCAGGATCATTAAATTCAAGATTAGCTAAATGGGTCTCCTTTTGTCTCAGTACGACATGCTCTTTGTCCCTCAAAAGGCAGTTAAAGGCCAGGCACTTGCAGAGTTTTTGGCTGCTCATCCGGTTCTGAAAAGCTTAAAACTTCATGAAGATATCCTGATGAAATCTTCAAATCCAATATAATTTCAGAGGATGAAGTTTGACAGATGTTCTTCGATGGAGTATCACGAATAGGCCCTAAAGGCAAGATCATTGCCGGTGTGGGGGTTGTGTTTATCTCTTCACAAACCATATCCTTCCTAGAGCATTTTCTCTGACGGAATCATGCTCCAACAATGTGGCAGAATACAATGCTCTACTTATTGGCCTTCAGCTTGCTCATGAAATGGAGGTACGCTACCTTGAAGTTTATGGCGATTCAAAATTGATTGTCAATCAGGTTAAAGGCGAATATGAGGTCCGTCACGAAGATTTGGTACCTTATTATCACGCAGTCATCGAAATGGCTAATTTATTTGATGGCTTTTACATCAGTCACGTGTCTCGATCCTAGAACACTAGGGCTGATGCTCTGGCTGCATTAGCAATAACGCTAGCCTTGCCAGTCGGCACCAAGTATCACCTTACAGTGGCGACTCAACACCTTGTTTGCTCTAAATATATGTTGAGAACCAAAGAGATCTATAATATCTCGACAGATCTTGAACTGAGAGATTGGCGATTTTCCCTCATCAACTATGCTTTGTATGGTTTGCTGTCGGATAACCCTAAAGAAGCGGCATCTATCAGGCGAAGGTCTCTCCGCTTTTACTATGATCCAACTCTGAAGACACTTTACTGTCGTTCATATGACGATATCCTCCTCTGTTGCCTTTCTAATTTAGAAGCACTGGAAGTGCCTAAAGAAGCGAACGACGGCATATGCGGAGCTCATCAGCCAGGTCCTAAACTCAAGGACCGATTGCACGGGCTTGAATATTATTAGCCAATTATGATAGCCGATGCTATCCAATATGCACGGAGGTGTAAGGCCTGTCAAATCCATGCGGACTTCATACATCAGCCTCCAAAGTTGCTTCATCCAACTGTTACTTCATGGCCATTTGAAGCATGGGGAATTGATGTCGTAGGGCCGATCTGCCCCTCCTCAACGTGAGGTCACCGGTTTATCTTAGTAATAACCGATTACTTTTCAAAGTGGGCAGAAGCTATACCACTGGTGGAAGTTAAAACTTCTAATGTGATTAATTTCATCAAACACCATGTCATCCATCGATTTGGTGTCCCTAGGCGGATCATCCATGATAACGGTCCCTAATTTGCAAGCCAGGTATTCTATCGGTTCTGTGATAAATACCACATTTAGAATGTGACTTCAACTGCTTATAATCCCGTCGCTAACGGCTTGGCGGAAGCATTCAACAAGATAATCATTAAGCTACTCAAAAAGTTTGTTTCCTCAAATAAGCGAGACTCAGATGAGAAGCTTAATGAATGCCTTTGGGCCTACCGAACCACAATTCGGACCCCGACAGATTATACATCTTTTTTCCTAGTATACGGGTGCGAGCAGTCATACCGTTAGAAATCCAGATGCCATCATTACGAGTCGCTTTGATGACTAAGATGACAAAGGAGGACAATGATCGATTGTGACTCCAGGAGCTTGAAGCCCTAGATGAGAAGCAGTTACAAGCTCAGCAACACATTGAGTTGTATCAAGCCCGGATCTCAAAAGCCTTCAATAAGAAGGTTAAGCAAAGAGTCTTCCAGAAAGGAGATTTGATTTTAGCCGTCAGACGACCGATGATCATAAGCACAAAACTAAAGGCAAATTTCAGCCCAAATTAGAAGGACCGTTTGTAATAGAAACAGTCTATTCAAATGGGGCATATCGCCTTATAACTTCAGATGGTGATTTACTCATGATGCCGATTAACGGTAAGTTCTTAAAGAAGTATTATCCTTGATAGGATCCTTCTCATGATCAAGTTAACATTACCTCTCTGATCAAGACCTTCAAATCCAAGATATACAGAAGGAACGCTCTTCTCTTTCTCTAAACGAGATCATACGACCATAAACCAGTATCGAGCTGATCGTACTCTGGTTGTCTGAAAGAAGAATCAAGGTTACGAATACAGTAACCAAATAATCCAACACCTCTAACGGTTAAGGATAGAGGAAAATGTTGGCCGTTAAGCCCAACATGAGTCCTTAACAACTCATCATGCTGAGGTGAATAGCATGGCTAGCCCGACTCAAACGGTAGTTGGTAAAGGCATACCAAATCAGTTGACAGCTGAGAATTTACTAAAAATCCTAAGGGACCTGTTCCCATTTGATTCCCTCTCCAAAATCACTTATCAATTCCCATCCATGGAATGGCAAGACCACATATAAAGGTATTCATATCCCTTGCAAAATGATGAGTCTAACCTATCATGTTAACACTAAACCTCTGATAGCAAGACTATAATCTACTCCCCAACGGATAAAACCAATATCCCCAGTGAATAAACCCCGCTTGTCATTCTCTTCAACAGAACGAAAGGTCACTCAAATTACTATATGTTCAAGCACCTCTAACAGTAAATGAATCCTTGTCAAGTTAACATTACACCTCTGGCAAGTTTCTTTACAAGTTCCCACAAAGCTCTCTGATACATGATCTTCTATGGGACTCATTTCCTAACTCCCCAGCGAGTTTCTGATAATCAGTCCTCAGTAGACTTTTCTGATTGTCACGTTAACAATATACCTCTGACAATTTCTTCCAAATAACATCCGAAGGAGATATCAAAATCTTAATGGAGTTGATAATCAAGTCTCATTTCCCCCAGTGAAATTATTCCTTTGTCATCATGTCCAGTTCGTTACCTTTGAATGATAAAATCCTGAGCTTGGCGGCTTCTCAATTGGTTATGTCCACGCTACCTCTGAACCGACAGATAGTTAAGTCTCATCTTTCAGTCCAGTAGGGACTATTTCTTTGTCATCATCTCCAGTTCGTCACCTCTAAATGACAAAATCCTGATCTTGGTGGCTTCTCAATTGGTTATGTCCATCCTACCTCTGAATCGACGATAGTCAAGACTTATCTTTCAGTCCAGCAGGGACTATTTCTTTGTCATCATGTCCAGTTCGTTACCTCTGAATGACAAAATTTTGAGCTTGGTGGCTTCTCAATCGGTTATGTCCTTATTACCTCTGAATCGACAGATAGCCAAGTCTCATCTTTCAGTCCAGTAGGGACTATTTCTTTATCATCATGTCTAGTTCGTCACATCTGAATGACAAAATTTTAAGCTTGGTGGCTTCTCAATCGGTTATGTCCTTGTTACCTCTGAACCGACAGATAGCCAAGTCTTATCTTTCAGTCTAGTAGGGACTATTACTTTGTCATCTTGTCCAGTTCGTCACCTCTGAATGACAAAATTTCAAGCTTGGTGGCTTCTCAATCGGTTATGTCCATGCTACCTCTGAACCGACGATAGCCAAGTCTCATCTTTCAGTCCAGTAGGGACTATTCCTTTGTCATCATGTCCAGTTCATCACCTTTGAATGACAAAATTTCGAGCTTGGTGGCTTCTCAATCGGTTATGTCCATGCTACCTCTGAACTGATACATAGCCAAGTCTCATCTTTCAGTCCAGTAGGGACTATTCCTTTGTCATCATGTCCAATTCGTCACCTCTGAATTACAAAATTTCGAGCTTGGTGGCTTCTCAATCGGTTATGTCCGTGTTACCTCTGAACCGACAGATAGCCACGTCTCCCTTTTTGCTTACTGTCATGTCCAATTCGTCACCTCTGAACAGTAAACACCTCGAGTTTGGTAAATCCTAATCGGTTATGTCCAGTTCATCACCTCTGAATCGATGGATATCCAATCTTATCTTTCAGTCCAGTAGGGACTATTTCTTTATCAAATCATTTCTCAAATGTGTAACTAACCCTATCAGTTTATCACCATTGGTTAGATTAGTTATATCGTTATTCTATTTCCTTTCAAGGATTGTAATACAACTTGAAAGTAAGAATTGAAAATTCAGAAGATAAAACAAGTTGGAAATGTAACAGGGGAGTCAAATAAAATTTATTGATTCCAAAAGAGGGATACATGGATGCACGGATTACAAACTACGAGGGTGCCTCGTAGGACTTGATCCGTTCTTCAAGAGTGGCCAGCCTATGCTTCCTCTCCTCAACAGCTCTGATAAGTGTCTGCGACCTCAACTCGGCCTCATTAAAGCTCGCCGTTTAAAACAGGCGAGCCGCAATTTCAACCAAAGTTGCCCTCTGTGTCAGCTCTTGTTGCAGGACTTCATCATTCTGAGCCTTAAGCTGCTCTAGCCGTGCCATCTCCTCAAGACGCACCGTTCAGCCTTAGACTAAAGAAGATTAGCTTTCTTTATCATTTCCTTGGCCTTTTCTATTTTATCTTCAGCGTCGAGAAGAGCGCTGTTAGAAGCATCTATGGCATCCCCAAGTTCTACTTTCCTTATCTCTAAAGATTTCAGGTCAGAAGAAATTGCCTTAGCTGCTTCTTGAGCGGTAAGATGAGCTTCATGCATTTGAGCAGCGAGGTGTGTAAGCTGGTCATTAACTGACGACTCCAGATCTGAATGGCTGAGACGACGCCATTCGTCCACATCTCTCTCAAGCCTGTCCACCAGAAGCTCCAATGTGGCGGCCTGGTCATCCCCTCTAAAGTTTCGAATGCTGTTAATACTTCAAGAAAGAACCACCTTCAAAGCGGAAAATGAGATCGTCGAGCCCTTCAAGACCAAAGCAATGGATCGCTTCAAGCCCTTATAAAAGTTGTCGACTAGCTCAGCCACAAATTCATTCTCGGCTTCAACTACTCCCGGAGAACGAGTGGCCCCTGAAGGCAAAACTTCCACCGATTTCACTGACATGACTGTGGAAGGGATGGCAGAAGCACTGGCTGGAGCAATATGAGGGATCGCCAGTGATCTCGGAGGAGTCCTCATTGAAACCAGTACACAAGCTACAATCGACGTAGGGCTGGTAACTACTTCCGGGAGAGTTGGCTCAACAACCAGTGTTGGAGAAGTAGGACTGGCAATCACCTTTAGGCAGCACTGGCAAAACTACTGGCAGTTCAATTACCGACGTAGTTGGAAGTGAGATTGGTTTCGTAACCACTGTCCCCTCGGTCTCTTTAAGGCCACTTGCCGGTTCAAGTTGATAAGAAGGCAGACCGTGATATAAGGCATCCAACTCAGCAGTATCCACCGCGGTCGAAGTACTCGCATCACCTCTGATCCCCTCAGGAGGATTGGCTAGCTCCCTTGAAGTCGATCGCCCAAGGGCGGAACACCTGTGGTAAAACTTTGATTTAGCAAGGCGTAATAAACATCAAGAGAAAATTACTCACGGAAAATCAAAATGTTACCAAGAGGTGGTATCGCCTCAACTGCCTTGGCCCCAGTATCTATTTAAAATTTCTCGACGACGGCATCAGTCCCCTCAGGCTCCATAGGACAATCTTTAGCAGAATCAACACGGACAGCCGAC
Source organism: Agave tequilana (assembly GCA_038442645.1). NCBI lineage: Eukaryota > Viridiplantae > Streptophyta > Magnoliopsida > Asparagales > Asparagaceae > Agave > Agave tequilana. The sequence goes on along the minus strand of JAVJIF010014370.1, from coordinate 34,471 downwards.
CTATCTTCACTCGCCGAACCCTCTGTGGTCCAACCTAAAGAGCTGGAGGCCATGGGACTTCCTTTTGAGGTCCCAACACCCGAAGGACCAACGTCGGCTGCATCACCTCCAGAGTCTTCTGAGGCGACGAAGTAGCTAGCCTCATCACCTTCTTTTTAAGTGAACAAGGGATCATAGTAATCTCCCTATTCTCCTATAGCCTCGGCTCTTGGGTCTCTTACTGACTCAGTTCCTGAATCATAGAATAAACAATGAGCTGTATGAAATATATAAGAATATGTTGCAAGAACGGGGCTGGTCTTACTCAGGTCAGGAACAGCTTTATCAACGGTCTGCCTCGGAGCCGATAGCCTAATGACTAATGGAGCAGGAGGAGGAGGCGCCACGGTTAACTCACCCTCTGTAATAATGGTGGGAGTGTAGTGACGAGGCCTCTTCACTACCCTCTTCCTACGAGATCCACCTTCCCGCTTTCTCTTGAAGTGGACGTCGGGATCTTCTTCCTCCACTTCTTCTATATCAACATGTTCCATGGGGGCCGTGCCTACCTCACCAGGAGCATCAGTTGGAACCTCAACACCGACATTTCCCTCAAATGGGGACTCTCTGCATCTGAAGCCTCACTATCAGCAGTTACGACGAATTCCCCGAGGCCTGGCACGCGGACCCTCCTGCCCTCACCTCTCTCAGTGACTTTCCGCTTCAACCATCGAGAGATTAACTTCACGCCAAAAGAGTTCATAGAAAACTCGGTTGGTGTGGAGTTCGAAGTTCTGTACCACTGACAGAACCCCAAAGTTTTCTGAAGATTCGGAATCCTTAGCGGCATGCACAGCCGCGCCTCAGTACAACCAGTGACGTAGAACCGCCAGGCACGAGCACCATCAATGAGGCTCCCCATAAAGGCCAGATTGGTGTTCGGGTTACCTACGTACAGTTGGTTATACCCGAACTGACGAGCAAACCGCCACAGGACATAGGGTTCTAAGTAGCAGGTATTCCCACTCCTGTACACCAGATGGGATGGCCGGATGCTAACCAGCCACTCAAAAACTCCCCGACTCAGCGACGTTTGCCCATCTCTTACATCCTTAAATTTTTCGCCATAACCTGCACCGCGGATGTAAGAAAAGCAGCAGAAAAGACTGTAAACGTCATACCGGCTTAGCAGCTTGCGAACCACGGTCACATAAGTCATTAATCATGAACACCCCTCGAATCGACGGAGAAGCGCCATCTGGACGCCTTCTGGAGGTTCCTCTCCGGCTTGGATAATGGAAGGGCAGTAAAGGGCGAACCATGCCATCAAATAAGTGTATGGCAAACCGATCCTGGGGTTTGGTCCGTCGCAAGGCAGGATAGTGCCTTTGCCCCTCTTCATTACTGGTGGCCTACAAAAAGCCTCTGTCAATGCATGAAGGCTCCGCTGAATATAGTACACCATTGCAGGAAGAAGTCCAAGGGAACGACCGTGGACTAGACGAACGGCCGGTAATAAGACAGTTGGAAGGATGACGTCACTAGAGGGAGATGACACCATGCATCTCTTCAGCCAAACCGATAAAAACCCGGCTAAAAGTGCCTTCCGAGACAGCGGTCGACGAGCCTGATGATGGAAACTCCAGAGAATATCACCTTTCTCGTAAGGTCCATCATCCTCTTTCAAAATCATATCCCCTTGAGAGTGTTCTTGCATCCTTTGGAAAATGTTCTCATCTGTAAATCCGCAGTGAGCTGCCTCAGGAGCATCTTCCAGGTTGGGGAACAAATAATGCTCCCAACTCTTTGAACTGCATGAAGCTCCTTTATGGCTCCCATACATACTCGAGCAGATGTAGAGGTGGCACATCAACTCCCGGTAAGTCTCAAATAAGGGGGGCTCATGCCTCTCCAGAAGCACCAGTTCCGCCTCGCACGGGAAATATTCTTCATATGGGAGAGCTCCCAAGGGCAGAGCAGAGACTTCCCACATCTCGTGCAAAGCCATGCCCAATCGCCTATAGGGTGAAGAAAGTCCCTATAGCTGGGCAGTATAACTCAAAGATGGCGTAGAAGTTCGCTACGCTCATCTGGAAGCCGTAATAGGTCGCCCTGACAGCCTCATAAAGTCCCAATCTCTCCAGGTCCTCTTCAAAATGGGCCAAGACATATAAGGTCAAGTCCCTCCACCATGCCTTGGGAGGGTGAATCCACCTAGGGGTCCTGAAATTAGTGGTTGGATAATTATCACGAGCCTTGAAGAACTGATTTCTAAAAGTCTGAGCCACCGCGGGATTTTCCCCTACTGGAATATCTGGGAGAACGATTCTAGGGTGGAGACCCAATATACAACGAGGAGGACCCGCCCTTGTGGAATCAGGAGGCGAAGCTATCAACTTTCCTACGTGAACGGAGTCAGTAGTCCGAGTCACTTGCCACTGCATCTTCCGAGCCTTCGTCATGCACTGGAAGAAAGACAGTGGAAAATGACGCTTGCTAGATGGGAGATAAAACTTCTCGCCATCCAGATTGAAAATCCACTGCCCCTCTCCGGCTAGCAGCTGATGATCAGTATCTGGCGCGGCATCCCCGGGCTTCCATATATTTTTCGGTCAGAATCTTCAAGGGGAGCAGTGGTTAAGATACTCCTCATGGTACGCTGATCTCCGACATAGATAAGTGCATCTCGACTGGGAGCGCTTCGCTCACTGAATAATGAAGCCTGCCCTTAGAACTGCAGGCTAACATTGCCGTCCAACCCCTTGGCTGTTCCAAAGAGACCGTTCAGAGGACTCGGGGTATAGTGCACTGCAAAAATAAGAAGAATCATATTAGTTCATTTGCTAAAGAAAGTTAAAGCAAGAATATAATTTTTGCTGAGGCATAGCTCCGCTCTCCGAGCGAAGCTAGCCTAGCATTAGCTTCGCAGCCGTCACTTAGCTCCACACTCTGCACGAGGGCAAAATGCAGAAAATATCCAAGTGTTAGTTTCGCTCTGAAAGCTTCGTCTGGCAACCTATCGCCGAACAGAATGCGAAGAAGCCCTCAAGGGCTAACTTCGCCAGAAGGGCACTGTTGCCTAAAATCATTTTAAGGGCTTTAAAGTCCTTTTTCATCTACGCTTCTAAGACTAGCTTTGCATCCTGCTATTTAATAGAATGTGAACCGCCTAAGGGTTAGCTTCACACAGAATCTTGGAGAAGAAACCATTCGGTTCCTAAATTTCTAGTTGAGAAATTAAGGAAAAATTAAATCCCCTAAGAAGTCAGTAAAGAAAATTAAGGGAGTTGAACTCCCTGAGATCACTGAATCACAATGAATCATTCTAGATTCATCATGAGATAGCCAGAAATTGGCTTCAAAAAGAGATGAAAATCTCTGAGTAAAAGGGAAAAATTCCTACCCGCAATAGGGCGCTCAATGACCGGAGGAGGAGGAGGCCCCTCCGTCGCAGAGGTCGCTGCCTCTTTACCCGCTCGTCTTTTAGGGGCCATGGAAGAACTGGAAAGTTCTTAAAATATCAAACGAAGAAGAAGGAAAAGGAGATTTGTTTCTCTGAAAATTTAAAGAGAAGTAATTCTTTCTCTTTCAGCCCAATCAGGCTTTTATAGGCTTAAGATTGCCTAAACATTCGCCTCCTCAAAAGGAGCGCAGGCGATCGTTTCAAATTAATTTGAAACGGCGCCTAAGCGTCTTCCCGAGAAGCGTTACTTCAGCCCCGCTAAGGGCTAACTCAACCAAGAGTTCAGCGTTGACTTCGCGTGACGCTTGAGTAACTTCGCTGAGAAACGTACCTTAGCTCCACTAAAAGCACATCTCTAGCTTCACAAAAATTCTGTGTTAGTTTTGCCAGAGACTTGTTCCTAACTTAGTTGGGAGTCTATCTCCAACTTTGTTGGAAATTTAGCTCTACTGAGGGCCTCTATTTCCTCCTAAGGAAAGACTTACCTAAAGCTAGCCCACTCCAAGTGTTCTCGAATAAAAAAGAACGAAACAAAGCAGATAAGCAAAAAGTAAACATTTTTATTGATTCAAAAAGGAAGATACATTGATACTACATCAAGATCGTCTTTCATACAGCAGATCATTGCTCCAAAGGTAGACAAATCATCTTATATACTTCTGGGGTAATGAATCATCTCTACTAGACACCAAAAGGTCTTCCTCCTACGCAAGGCCGTAATCTTTCGCTTAATGGCAGATTTTGTCATCAAGAAGCTGGATCTTCTTTGATGAAAAATGGAAAAGGACTGGTTGCCACCAGAAAGCCAGAACTTCTTTGATTAAAATTGGCAAAGGAAGGATCGAGACCTTACAGGTGACGCCCGCTTTTCTGAAGTGGATCATCTCAGATAAGCGACTACCAACCCCTTCCCGAAGTGGATCATCTCGGACAAGTAACTGCCAACCTCTTTTTGGAACGCATATCAGTTGCTCCAGTATGTTCCTCCTGCTATGGTCAAAGCTTCAACTTGAAAATCAAGAAGCAGGTTTCTAGTCTCTTTCATCAAGATGAAAGACTGGCGAGCACAGTTCGCTACAATGCAAACTGGAAACTAGTGTTAAATCAAAAGAAAACTGCAAAGATGAAACGCTAAGTCAAATTCTTCGGGCGAAGCAATTCATATCCGATCCAGTTGTGCTTTAAGGATGGATTTCAGTTAAGCAGAGGATAGCCTCGCTCGCACAGTGATGATCGCTGGCTCAGCATGAGCCAAGTCCTAGCCTCGCCTATATGGCTGGGCCAGACTGGCCCAGAGGGACGCATTCTTGATCTCACCTATATGGCAAGACTGACTCAACCTTGAAGAGGTCAAGTCCTAAGCCTTGCCTGCAAGGTAAATTTAACAAGCAGACTTGACAAGTCAAGGCAGCGACCTGTATGAAAAAAGCGAGAACGCTAGCTTCACCGAGAAGCTGAAAAAATAGGGCTGAAACCCTTTTCTGAAAGTCAGCCAAATGCAAAGATCAAGGGAATTAAATCCCTAAGATAGCTGGTAAAGCTAAGGGAGATGAACTCCTTGAAAGTCACTGGATGACCGAGACTCAGCAGATCTTGGCCGGTTAGTGACCAGGGTGGCCGCCCCCACTATTCTAGAGATCTGAGTCGCCTTTTTTGGGCAACGAGGAGATGTCATGAACAGACCTTTCAGAAAGAGAAAAGTATGTTTCTCTGAAAAGGACTTCAAGTGTCCTATTTATAGACCTCATGGCCTGACCACACCGCTGACGCTTCAAGCTTAGGAGCGCGGGCGAAGTTAAAGCATTTAAATGCTTAGCCTCGAGAAAGGGAACAATCTCCCTAGTTAAAAGCGAGAAAGGTTATTCCAACCTCGGAAAAGGGAATAATCCCTCTCGTAACTCGCCAAAAAGCATTTAGCCTCGGGAAAGAAACGTCGTTCCAAACACCGAATTAATGCGAAGTTATCCAGACGCGAAGCCACCCAAACGCGTAGCTACCCAAAATCGCGAATTTACACGATTACTCGACGAACTTATTCCAATCCGGAAGCAGGATTGAAAGCGAAGCTGAACTCAACCACTATGGCAACGTTCGCATTTCGCATACCATCAATCAAAGCAGTTCTAGGTATTTCAGAGTCTGAACCATTATATTGCAGACTTACGAAAACTTTGAAGGGGGTCTTGTTGACACTCTAAAAAGAAAAGATTCCTAACTGGCCTGAACAATGTCTAACTTGTTGACATCTAAAAGACAAGTGGCAGACAAGCCGATGACCAGTTCTTCACCCATCTAAGAGGGGATGAATCAGCAACTTGGACTTTACTAATCTAATAAAGCAGACAGTAAGTCGAGATCATTCTTAAATGCTCATAAGAAGACCCAAGCAGGTCCAGAGACATTAAGTGAGTTCAATACTTAGTCTCGCACGAGCCCACGAGATAAGTCTCGCATAAGAAGCCAAAGTTGCTTATCATCGCAGGAAGCTCCTTCATAGCCTCGCTGCGAGCTAACTTACAACTTCTCACAGAAATGCTTAGTTAACTCCGCAGAGAGTTAACTTCGATCGAAGTCCTATGCAGCTGTGCAAAAGGGTAATTTGTAGCTTCGCCACAAAGTTATCCAGCTCCGCTGAAGAACTTTCCTCTAGTTTCACCAGAAGCTTCTCCCAGCTCCGCCATGAGCTCAACGCAATGACTTCGCTGTAGGTCTTTTATGGTCACCTTTGACCAATCAAATCTCCAGATGAGATCAAATCTAATTGAGATCAAATTTGGCAGTTGCTTGCCGTAATCTTTTGACTCTCCCAATCAGGTGAGAAGATCAGGAGAGATCTTTCAGTTATTTGAAAAGAATCAAGGGAGTATCCCTCATTTAGCAGAGCGGATCAAGAGATCAGTGCTACTTGCTATTCCTAACTTCGCGAAGGCTGTCTCTAGCCTCGCGGCGATGCTAGTTTTCAGATGTAAAACAGATTGACCCAATCTGTTTCTAGATTTTTAGGGCAATTGTGCCCCTATTCCTCCTTATAAATAGCCTACCAAAGGCAGACGAGAAAAGGGCTCAAAAAAGAGAGGAGAGACGGCTAAGGACAGAGATATACTCTCTTGCTTCCAAGAATTCAGAGAATTACTTCTCTAATCAGGGTGCTAATACCCTAAGATCTTCATCCCTCTCAAGAAATTTTCAGAACCAGGCGAGAAAGAATTCCCAAGAGGAGGCAGCTCGAGAAGTAACAAGAGGGCTCTACCGACCTTCTGTTCTCCAATTCTCCAAATCAGGCGAGAAGGGAATCCCATCAGGCAGTAGTCCGATTGTCTGATCGCTCGCATTGTCAAAAGGATAAAGTGATCGCGCGCTGATCAGATTCCTACCAGCACACTTCCCCAGAAATCTCAGAGGAGATCTACTTGTAATCTTCTTCCTGCAAAGAATTACTTGTAATTTAGCTCCTCGATCCCTTTTTTTTGTAAGTTTTCCCCTTTGCAAAATCAATAGAAAACAATCTCCGTACCTCCATATGTGAACACATATCCTGCTTGAGATTTAGTTTTATATGGATCTGACAGATAAGCTGCATCTGCATAACCAATCATTTTTTATTTTGATCCTCTGCAATAAAATAAACCAAAATTAGTTGTTCCTTAAGATAACAAAGTACATGCTTAATTCCATTATAATGTCTCCGTGTAGGAGATGAGCTAAATCTTTCTAATAGATTAGTAGCAAATACTATATCTGGTCGTGTACAACTAGTCAGATACATAAGAGCTCAAATTGTACTTAGGTATGGTACTTTAGGACTAAGAACTACTTCATTATCTTCGCGAGGACGAAATGAATCATTTTTCACATTCAATGATCTAACAACCACTGTAGTACTTAAAAGATTTGTTTTATTCATGCTAAAGCGTTTTAAGACCTTTCCAATATATTTTGATTGATGCAAAAGTATTGTACTTTGAAAGTGTTCAATCTGTAAACCAATACAATATTTGGTTTTCAAGGTCTTTTATTTCAAATTCATTCTTTAAATACATCATTGCTTCTAGGATTTCTTTTTGAGTCCTAATGATGATTAATCAACATAGACAACAATGATAATGAATCCGAACATTATTTTCTTTATAAAAACACAAGGGCATATATGATTGTTTACATATCTTTCCTTTAATAAATACTCGTTTAAGCGATTATCCACATGCGCCCTAATTGCTTTAACCCATAAAATGAACTTTGTAATTTGGTTGATTATAACTCTTTGGCTTTTGAACTTGATGCTTCAGACATCTTAAGTCCTTCAGCAATTTTCATATAAATGTTGCTATCAAGCGATCTATATAAATAAGCTGTAACAACATTCATAAGAGGCATTTCTAAATTTTTAGAAACTGTTAGGCTGATTAAATATCTAAACATAATTGCTTCTATTATTGGAGAATACATTTCTTCATAATCAATTCCAACTCTTTGTGAGAAATCTTGAGCAACAAGTCGAGTTTTGTACCTCACAATCTCATTTTTCTCTTTTCGCTTTCGTAAAAAACTTATTTGTATCCTACTGGTCTTACGGCTTCAAGCATGAGGACAATAGGTCAAATACTTTTTACTTACTGAGCAAATTTAATTCAGCCTGTATAACATCTTTTCATTTAATCCAATCATGTCTATTTTGACATTCAATGATTGATCTTGTTTCAGGATCTTCACTTCTGTTAATAATATCACATGCTACAGAATAGAAAAATATTTCATCTATATTTTTTATCTCATTTTGATTCGATAATCCTCCTGTATCGACATAATCAATAGAGATCTCATTATTTTCTATACTTTTAGGTTTTTCTGTCTCTTGATCTGTCTTATTTTGTGTTTCTTCTGGAGCACATTCCTCCATATTAGGGTCATTGTGCTTATCTGCTCCTTTTCTTTTTCGAGAATTTTTATCTTTAGAACCGATTGGCCTACCATACTTCAGGCGTGTCTTAAACTCATTGGTGAATTTACGTTCGAATTGTCCTTTTGGGATTTCAATCTGAGTAGGAGCATTTACAACTGGTAAGTTAATTTATTCACTCTTTTTGTATCATTGAACGCATCTGACAATTGATTTGCTATTTCTTATAAATGTATTATCTTTTACACTTCTGACTCAAATTGTTTTGTGTGAGTATCAAGATGCAATAAAGATTGTTCACTCCATATAATCTCCTTTTTTAGCGTTTCTTTTCTCCCCTAATGCTGGGAAAATTGCCTTATTGAAATGGCATTTGGGAAATCGAGCCGTAAAAATATCACCGGTTTTAGGCTCAAGTATCTTATGATAGAAGGGAATTCATACCCGACATATATTCTCAGTCTTCTTTGAGGACTCATATTTGTATAATATGGTAGAGCAAGCGGTATACATACCGCACAACCAAAAATTCTGAGGTGAAAACTATTTGGTTCTTGACCAAATGCTAATTGTAAAGCGGAGCACTCATGATTTTCACTTGGTCTTGTATGAATTAATATAACAACATGTAAAATTGTATAACCCCATATAGAAATAGGAAGCTCTGTTCTCATGTTTAATGGTCTAGTATAAGCTAGAGGCGCTTAATCAGTGATTCAGTCAAAGCATTTTGTGTATTCACATGGGTAATATGATGCTCAACCACTATCCCAATTGATATAATAATCATTAAAGATTGAGACATAAACTTATCAGCATTATCAAATCTAACTTTCTTGATTGTATAATCAGGAAATTATGCTCGTAATCTAATTATCTGAACAAAAAATCTCATAAATGCCACATTACAACTAGATAAAAGACAAACGTGTGACCATTTACTAGAGACATCTATTAATACCATAAAATATTGAAATGATCCACACAGTGGGTGAATAGGCCCACATATACCACCTTGAATACGTTCAAGAAATGTAGGTGATTTAGTTTTTATTTTAGCTGGTGATGGTCTCATGATTAATTTTTCAAGAGAACAAACTCCACATGAAATTTTACAGGTTTGAAGGATCTTCTGGCCTTTTAATGAATGTCCATGTGAGTTTTTAATAATTTTTCGCATCATTCTTCGCATCATTATTGAACCAGGGTGACTTAAACGGTCAGGCCACAGAGTTAATGTCTGTGTATCTTATTTAACTACCATATGTGACTCAATCATATTTATATATATGTAATGCAATCCTGAGAAAAGTTTTGATAGTTTTTCTAATATGTACTTCTTTTCTGATGTATAGGTAGTAAGATACATATATTTTATATTTTCTTCAGTGTAGACTGAGTATCATATCCAGAAAGATATATGACATTAAAACTCAACAAATTTCTTTTGAACTTTAGTGAAAACAAAGCATCTTTTATGAAAAACTTTATTCCATTTGACAATCTAAAGCTGGTTTTATCAGTTCCTTCAATTAAGTCTACATGACATGATATTGTATTGATAATTGCTTTTGTTGGTTTTAAATCAGAGAAGTACCTTTTATATTTTAGAATAGTATGCGTTATACCACTATTCAGTATGTAAATATTACCGGTAATGAATTTGGCTCTATCATTAGTATAATCCATATCAAGTTTCATGCAAAAAATAAATCATTTATTGAGAATAAAATTTCAAAACATATTACTATAAATAAAATATTACATTCGAAGATAATTTGACAAACATAAATATCAAAATGATGGTAATACATTCATATATCTAATTATCACTAGTATTCATAGAATTACATTGAATTGAAGGATCAGCAAAATTATCAGTAAGCTCTGAAGCATTAAGATGAGTTGAATCATTCATAAGATCATGATGTTCAGTGAAATTCACTTCCTTTTGTTTTCCTTTTAAGGATGCCTTGTAAAGCATATAAAGATGTTTTGGTATTCAACAGACTCGAGACCAGTGCTTTTTGGAACCATATTTATAACAGGAATCTTCAGGATTCCAGAGAGAACTTTCACGAACATCTTTTTCTTTATCATGTCTTTTCACATGATGCTTCTTGTGGATCATGTTATTTTATAAAGAGTTACAATAACCACTTGACCGCGTCCACGATTGCGTCCATGATCACGATCATGATTATATTCTCGTCCATAATTTTTAGAAAATGCAGCATTTTCTTCTGAAAATGCTGCTGAACTAGTTGAACGAGATTGATGATTTTTTTATCAAAATTTCATTGTTCTTCTCTGCCACAAGAAGAGATAAAATTAGTTCAAAATATTTTTTAAAATCACGCAACCGATATTGTTGTTGCAGTGTTATATTGGATGCATGAAATGAGGAACAAAGTTTCTCTAGTATTTCTTCATTTGTGATATCTATCCCACAGAATTTCAATTGACATACTATTCTAAATATAGCAGAGTTATAATCACTGATTTTCTTAAAGTCTTGGAAACACAAAGGTTCCATTCATCTCGTGTGACAGGAAGTACAACTTCATTTTGATGATCAAATCTTTCTTTAAGATTTTTTCACAAGACACTTGGGTCTCTTACTGTGAGATAGTCACATTTTAAGTACTCGTTAAGATGTCTTCATATAAAGATCTTCACTTTTGTCTAATCTTATAATGATGTAGAATTCATCTCTTTTATTGTCTCAGTGAGACCCATTGACTCGAGATGCATTTTTATGTCAATGATCCAAGATATATAATTCTTTTTCATGATATCAAGTAGAATGAACTTAAGTTTTGTAAAGTTTGACATGGTGATTGAGTACATGATTCAGTTTGGTTTTGATTGGTATTTATTATCACTACAACAATATATAGATTAAAAGTCACCAGATTTCACATTGTTTTTTTTATAAAAATGACGTTAAAATAACTTTTTAACATTGATTTGTTTAAACTGACGTTAATTAGGACCTTTAACGTCAGTTTATAAAGAACCGGCATTAAAGACTAGTATTTAACGTAATTTTAAAATAATCGATGTTAAACCCCGCATAAATTTTAAATAATAAAATTTTCAAAAAAAACATACGACGTTGGCTCTATTATTGAACCGACGTCTTTTCCTTGCGGTGGCATTTTTTATAAATTAAAAAAAAAATAAGACATTGGTTCTATTAATGAGCCGATGTATTTTTCCAAAAAAATCAAAATCCGCGCTTACCATCTCTCTCCCTCTCAAATTTCCCATCTGATCTCATCTCTCTCCCTCGATCTCGCCCAACGCCTCCTCGTGAGTTGAAAATGACCATTAGAGGAGGGCAGTCTCCCCTCTTTCGATGTAAATTGTGAGATTCCGTCCCATCTTTTTGTTTTTTTTCTTTTGAAAAGCGTCAATGTGCATAAAATATCTTCATCATGGTTTGCAGCAAGGTTTAAATCATTGATTTTATGTATTATGAATTCAAGTTCATGCAATTGGTTACTCATCTGCGTTATCTGTATTTGCAGACAATCAAGGGGGACCGTGGCCCTAACAAGCGACCAACAAAAACTTTTTCTGTGATTCAGTTCACCCCCTCCCATGCGACATAGGTCTGGGATAGAAGATGTCGGAGATGATGCAATCGTGTCGGTGTTAGGAGAGGAGGCGATCGAGGGGGTCGCGAAGAATGGCATTGGGCTCCACCAGCATGCTCTGCTCTGAACAGAGCAATGTGATGACATTGAGCAACCATAGGGATGGTGATGGGTGGTGGGAATGGTGATGGGTGGTCGGGCCTAGGTGGTGGTAGGGTGATGAGTGGTGCAGATGGTGATGGGTGGTGGGGCCCAGGTGGTGGGTAGGGTGATTAGGGTAAGAGGTGGCGGAAGTTGGAGAAGGAGAGGTGGAGGCATTAAGGAGGAGGTGGCCGGAAGGGGAGGGAGCCGATAAGGAGGGAGAGGATTTTTTATTAAAAAAACAAGCTTTTTAATGTTGGTTCCGCAATGACCGACATTAAAAATTATCTTTTGTTGTCAGTTAAAACCGGTGTCTTTGCCTCACACTTGCAACAATACACGAGTAGACATCGGATGTCATTTCATTTTGATGTCGGTTTAAAATCGTCCCCGTTTCAATTTCTGTACTAGTGTATGAACTGCAGCTGGGCCATGCAGTGAAGAGCAGGAGCATTTCTTTAACTCAGGTGCATTACAATGATGCAACGCTCGTGCTGCAAGAAGTCATGGATCCTCTAATTCACCCTCCATTTGATTAGAGAAGGAAAGCATCAGTTTTGGAGCATCACTTTGGACTATGCTTGGATGGGAGAAAGAAGAGAAAACAGAGAAAGACATGATGTGTTGTATGACATGGTTGCTTATATTTCTCCTTTTTCTTGAGAGAAAGATGGGCGTTTGTTTCTATACTTGCATGTGAACGAGCAACATTCACTCTTATGTACATAGAAATTATATTTACATTGAGCTGTAGAAAATGTGAAGTTTGGCTCCCACATGCATTTCACGTTGTTTTGTTACTTCCTATCTCAAGCATTTTGGTATGTGTTTAAGGATCTGATGCCAGTTGGTGTCCCTTAAATTAAAATGCAACAGATAGTTGTATAATTCTAGTCCTCACCCAACAAATTGAAAATACTGAAATCCAAAGCAATTTAAGAAAGTAGCTTAATTACATATACCAATGACAATAACAATAAACTATCAAGTCCAAACAATAACTAGTCAAAAACATATCCAAGTTTTCCCATGCTGCCAATGAACTATCAGAACATGTCCAAGGTTTTCCATCCTGCCATGTTGCTTTAAAAAACTATCATAACAAGTCCAGAGCCTGCCATCCTGCCATGCCGTTTCAAAGATGCTAAAGATCAACATATCCAAGTTTTATCAGCCGAACCTGCGCTGCTTCAAAGATCTTGGATGGTAACCCTGCAAAAGCAACTAAAACATGTAGCATGTAAGCAACAAAAGCACTTACCAAAGAAAAGCAAAGCAAAAATTTAACTTATATATGAATATTTCTTACCAAATAATGTTCATTTGTGAATATTGCGCCGGCCGATACCCTCCCATGGTTGTACGGTGTTTGTTTGAACATATAAGGATTTGAGACCACGCTCTCTTAGTTGGAAGTTCTGACACCCACTTGAGATTGTGCGAATTGTTGTGTCGGCCAATACACTGTCCATGGTTATATCATATTTGATTGTAGCATGTAAGAATTTGAAATCACACTTTCTTATCACAAGTTTCAATACCTACTTGAGATTGTGCGAATTGTTGTACCGACGGATACACTCCCCATGATTGCAACATGTAAGAATTTGAAATCACACTCTCTTGAGTGAAAGTTCTAACACCCACCTGAGATTGTGTGAATTGTTATGCTTGATTTTGGAATATATTGTTCACTAGCACATTGCCATCATGATCAGATTTCTTCTTACTCAACCTACTTGCAGGCTTAATTCCTAATTTTTCTCATGGCTTTTTCATTATATGTCATAAACACCATCTGTGCCTAGTGTTTTGGAATATAATCTCAACTGCATTTTTCATAACTCTATCTTGGTCAGATATTATCCCGTGCGGAGCACATCCATTCATGCGTTCAAGCCACTTACTGAATAGCCAAACAAAAATATGTGTCTTATTTTGAAATCAACCTACATCCAAATAAAATTGATTGCCTGTGATGTTGCGCGCGGGGCAACAACTAGCGAGGAATCTACCAAAAGAGATAGATGCAGCAGAGAATTATCCAGAAAATAAGAACAAGAAAATAAGAGAGAAAGCAAACACAATATTTAACGAGGTTCGGCAATTTGCCTACGTCCTCGGGACAAAGAAGAGAGTTCTTATTGAATTTGATCAATTACAGGTTACAAATATTAGGGACACTACCCTATTTATATAGCCAAAGAATCTATGAAGAAAAGGAAACCAAAAACACATAATTTGGATCAGAAACGAATTCAGAATCAGATTTGAAAACTAGCCGCGCAACAGAGTTAGTCGACTTATAATCTTGATTAGTCGACTAATACATAAATTAGTCGACTAGTCTAATGAAACAGAAACTTTCAACTCTCTGTTTGTCACATTAGTCGACCAGGCCATTGTCCTAGTCGACTAGCCTTGGTTCCTCCTGTGCAATCCAACTTCGATACGACCGACACGCTCTCGTATTCGACATTATTGATTGCATCAATCTTTGGCTAACTTTCAACAGAGTTTAACAAACCCTTTCAACAAGATATTACTCTCTCCCGATAATTCTCCATTTCCGTGAAGATTTTCTCAAATCTGAGTCGAACTCATCACAGTACTTATCGACGCGAAAGTGGCTGCACCAGTGTGGCTGCCTACGACCTTGCCCAAGGGATCAAGCTATCCGTTGTTCATCCAAACGAACTCCATCGAGCTCAAGCAATTGGAAGGATATGAAGCAACTCTTTACAATGTGTAATTTCACTCTCGACACCACCTTGGTAAGCATATCTGTGGGATTCTCCTTTGTGTGAATCTTCAATAACTCAATATCACCTTTATCAAGAATCTCCCGAACAAAGTGAAACCTGACACCTATGTGCTTCGTCCTTACATGATACACCTGGTTCTTCGCCAAATAGATAGCACTCATGCTATCATAATTGATCTTCAATAGATTCTGTTCAATCCCCAAGTCATCGAGCAATCCCTGAAGCCATGTTGCCTCCTTCATAGCCTCCGTCATGACCATGTACTCGGCTTTTGTAGTAGATAATGTAACGGTAAACTGTAGATAGAGCGCCAACTCACCAGTGCTTGAGATAATGTAAATGCACACCCTGTTGTAGACCGACGTTTGTAAAGGTCTCCTGCATAGTCGAAGTCAACATATCTGATACATTTCTGCTTACCAGTGAATCCTTCTCGAATACCAATCCCACGTCTATGGTACCCTTAATGTACCATAAAACCCACTTTACTGCCTCCCAGTGACCCTTTCCAGGATCATGCATGTATCTGCTGATCGTTGAGACAGCTTGTGACAAATCTGGCCTTGTACACACTATTGCATACATCAAATTATCAACTGCACTGACATACGGTACGCGAGTCATGTATTCAAGTTCTTCAATAGTAGTCAAAGACATAGTGGCTTTTAACTTAAAATGAGGAGCCAGTGGTATACTTACAACTTTTGTATCACCATCGATGTTGTACTACTGAAGTACTTTTTGCAAATACCCCTTTTGTACCAAGTTTACCTTGTCACTCCTTCGGTCTCGTTCAATCTCCATGCCTAGCACTTTCTTTGCTTCTCCAAGATCCTTCATCTCAAACTTAGAAGACAAATCTTTCTTCAATTTATCATTGCGGATCTGCTCAATCCACACATATCCTCTACATATAACAATAAGCATATCATCTACATATGACAGTAAATAGATGTATTCTCCTCTAGGTAGTTTGTTGTAATACACACATGGTCATAATAGCTGCGTGTGTACCTTTTTCCTCTGATGAAGCTGTCAAAATGCTTGTACCACTGCCTAGGAGATTGCTTAAATTCATATAGCGATTTCTTCAGCTTGTATACCATATTCTCCTTGCCTGCAGTTTTGAACCCCGTCGGCTGAGACATATAAATCTCCTCATTAAGATCACCATAGAGAAAGGCGGTCTTCACATCGAGCTGGTCAAGCTCCAACTCATACTGTGCTACCAGTGCCAGCAAAATTCGAATTGACGAGTGCTTTACAGTAGGGGAGAATACCTAGTTGTAGTCAATACCTTCTCATTGTGAGTAGCCTTTCGCCACCAACCTGGCTTTGTAGTGCACAATATCTTCCTTGAGGGATCCCTGTTTCTTTGCATATACCCACTTACAGTCAATCTCTTTCTTTCCCTTAGGCAACTCTGTCAGTTCCCAAGTTTTGTTCTTGTATAGAGAACTCATCTCTTCTTCTATGGCATTCTTTCACATCTTAAACTCTAAACTGATTTCAGCTTCCCTATATGCAGACAGGATTGCCTCTTCGATGACTGGGAGAGCATAGGCCACAATCATATCTGAAGTGAGCCAACTAGGTTTTTGTGGATTTCTTTTAGGTCTTACAACTGCAACGGATTCATGAACATCACTCATAACCTGTCCTTGATCCTCTACATCATCAGCATCCTGCTCGACTACATGGTCACTACCCATGTCACTATGAGTATGATTTTCAAAGATACTGAGCTTTCTAGAGATGGTGAAGCAGCATCACTCTCTACCTTCTGCGATACTTTTTTGGTTTTCTCAATCTCTACCTACTGAGAGATTGTAGGCTTTAACATTGAAGCCTCATCGAATGTGATATCTCTGCTGAGAATAAATTTTTTGTCCTTGGGATCCCAGATCTTGTAGCCTTTTATTCCTCTCTTAAATCCTACGAACACTCCTTTCTTCGCTCTTGGGTGTCACTTGTTTTCCTTAAATGGTAGTAGGCCGGACACCTAAATACCCTTAGCAAATCATAGTTCTGAGCATCTTTCCCTGACCAAACTTTCAGAGAAGTTTTACCTCCTATCGCAGATAAAAGTAACCTGTTGATGAGATAACAAGCATATGCCAAAGTCTCAGCCCAAAAATTCTTTGGTAATCCAGCATTGGATAACATACATCAGACTTTCTCTAGCAAAGTCCTGTTCATCCTTTCTGCTACCCTATTTTGTTGCGGTATTTCCCTTATTGTGAAGTGCATGTCTATGCCCTCATCATGATATAGTTTTAGGAAAGGATCAGACTATATCCACCTCTGTTATCTGACCAGAGGACCTTGATATTCCTTCCCGTATTTTTCTCCAAATTCTTCTTCCACTCTTGAAATAATTCTAGGACTTTCCCTTTGTGCTTCATGGATATATCTAACATCGCCTAGAATAGTCATCAATGAAAGTCACAAAGTAGTGGTTACCTCTAATAGATGTCGTCTTGGTAGGTCCCTAAATGTCAGTGTAAACATAATCCAGAATCTCCTCGGTGCAGTGAGTCGCTGTGCCGAATTTCACCTTGGTCTTCTTTCCGATGACACACTATTCACAAAAATTCAGTTTGCTTTTTCTGGCACCTTTCAACAGACCTTACTTTTGCAAGAGCTTGTAAAGACTTTTCACCTGTAGTCCTAGCCTCATATGTCATAGGCTGGTTGAATCATCATCTTATTTGTAAAAGTCACCACCTGTCCTGTAACAGTACTACCCTTCAAGTAGTAGAGATTATTCTGAAGAATGTCCTTCTAAACCACCATTGAGCCTTTGGTCATCTCGAGAACTCTATCCTTTATTGATACCTCAAGACTCAATATTTTTAATGCACCAACTGAGATAAGATTTCTCTTAAGTTGAGGTACATATCTCATTTTTCTTAATTCCCGTACCATCCCATCGAACATCTTGATCTGGATTGTTCCTATACCTTTCATGTTATATGGGCGATCATCACCCATGATTACAGAACATCCTTCTAACTTCTCAAAGTTAGAAAACCAATTCCTGTTCGGGCACATGTGATAGGTAGCTCCAGTATCTAACATCCACTCAGAATCTCTTGAGTAGCCAACGAGTAGTAACAGAGAAAGAGAATACTGATAAGTCTAAGTCTGATCCACCTGCCTATGAAGTACTGGCGTGAGTACTGACCACCCGTGCGAGATTTGCCTCAGTCTTTGACTCCTTCTTCTTACCTTTGGCCTTTGGGCAATCAACTTTTCAGTGTCCAAGTTCTTTGCAGAAAGCGCACTGGTTCTTCTTCAGATCTCTGAAACTTAGCCTGGACTTAGATTTCCTGCGACGCCTTTGCCCTTCCTATTAGAACTTCTGTCTCTTACCGCCAACAGCTCTACAGATGTACTCCCATTAGAAGATAATTTATCTTGCCTTCTTACTTCATAGTTTACAAGAGCAGCTGACACCTCATTGTAATTAAGTATTTATCTACCATTGATCAAGGTACGAGTAAATATCTCATACTCTTCGTCCAGAAGAGAATTCAAAAGAATCATTGCATTGTTTTCTTCATCGATCTTGACATACACATTAACTAGATATGTAAGAAGCTTGGTGTAGTTGTTCATGTGTTCATCAATGGAAGGTTCTCTCTTCATCTGAAAATGATAAAGCCTCCTCTTCAATAGTAGCCGCGACTCGATGCACTTCGTCAGATAGTTCTTCTTCAGGATCTCTCATAACTGCCTAGCAGATGTTCACGTAACACATGGTTCTTGATGTCTTATATCAAATAAGACCTTATCAACCGCACGTTGTTCAGTTCATCTTTTCCTAATCTTCTTCAGAAGTAGAATCATGCTTCTTTTCTAATCATAAAGTGTCATCGAGGTTTGATATCGTCAATGCATCCATCACCTTACACCTCCACATACCGAAATTGTTCTTGTCATTGAACTTCACCACATCAATCTTCAAAGAATGTGGGTTCATGGTTTTCACCGTAGATGTACTATCTCTGGCAATCTCAAAGTGAAACCCTAGAAGAGTTTTTGAAATAATCTACTCCACCGAATCTGATTCCTTGAGCAATGCAAACGCTGTTTTGAGATCAACACACGATCCCACAAACAGTCACAACGCTGCTCCGAGATCGACACACGTTCTCCGCCAAACAGCAACCAATGCTCTTAGAATTGATACACGATCCCACAGCAAACCTGGGATGCTCTAATACTACTTGTTGCACGCGGGTCAATAACTAACAAGGAATCCACCAATAGAGATAGATGCAACAGAGAATTATCTAGAAAGTAAGAACAAGAAAATAAGAGAGAAAGCAAACACAATATTTAACGAGGTTCGACAATTTGCATGCGTCCTCGTGGCAAGAGAAGAGAGTTCTTATTGAATTTAATCAATTACAGGTTATAAATATTGGGGACACTACCCCTCCTTATATAGCTAAAGAATCCACGAAAAAAAGAAACCAAAACACCTAATTCGGATCAGAAATGAGATTTGAAAACTGGCCGCGCAGCAGAGTTAGTCAACTTATAACCTTGATTAGTCGACTAATACATATATCAGTTGACTAGTCTGTAATGAATCAGAAACTTCCAACTCTCTGTTTGTCACATTAGTCGATCTTGGTTCCTCCTGTGCAATCCAACTTCGATACGACCGACACGCTCTCGTATTCGACATCATTGATGGTTTAACCTTCAATAGAGTTTAATAAACCCTTTCAATAAGACTTTACTCTCTCCCTACACGTGATGATTAATGCCAATAAATGAAGCAAATGATATATCATACTTATTCGTTAAGTATGTGGTATCGAAAGTGACAATCTCACCAAACTCCTTGTAAGCTTCTCTGTTCCTACCATCAGCCTAAAATACATTTTGTTTCATATGATCCTCATCATCCAACTGAATGTCAAAAATAAACTTGAGTTTTCTGGAACCGTCCTCGAAATGTATTCCATAATCTCTAAAGCATCTCCTTTGCCTAGTCGTAGACGCCTTGATTCTTCAACCAAATTTATGCAATCCTTTTCATCACACAATATATTCTCATATCCATCATATCCATGTACTAGTGAGCTAAAAATTTTATTCATCCTACTTCCTACTTGGTCATTAAGACTGATTTGATGTTACATGTGTGCACTTATTCTTTGATTGCAACTAAAGAAACGACTTTTGGTCAATGTCATTATATAATTATAATCAAGAACAACCACAAAAATTTGTCATCTTTCATATGGATATAACCGTGCTATTAAGTAAGCAGTATACCCAATTATCTAGCTCGCTTGGGGTTTTAAGAGATTTTGAGAGGTATTTCCATGTTTGCCACCTTGAGAACATGTAAGAGTTACACTTCTAACAATCCCTGCTACATTCTTCTTAGCGGATATTTTTTCCTAAGTGAAAATCAATGGTCTTTGCATATTTTCTACAAAACTCATACAATTGTTCTATCCCATTAATTCCATTCCAACTTTGGGCTCAATCTGCTGATGCAATTGATTATTCTCATCATCTGAATAATTACTCAGATCTTCAACTTCTCCTAAATTATTCAAATCTTCATTATCTACCATACTGTCTTTAAAAAAAAATAATAGAGTATTAATTTTTGTAGAGTTAAAACCACAAAAAACAATATATATATATATATATATATATATATATATATATATATATATATATGAGAAAAATGTATATCAGCCTGCGGGCTGAGAGTACTCTCTCAGCCTGCGGTGACGTGGCTCAATTTGTTACCTCAGTGACTTGCGGCCCGCTTTTAGGAAGAAGTTAAATTACCAAATACCCCTTTCGATAACTTTCCTTATTGTTTATTATTATTTTTCCCCCTTTTTTTTGCCGCTCTTTATAGGATTTAGATTATTTTATATAAATTACTTTTCGCCCTATTTCTTTACCTCTTTTTTGAAAGATCTAGTTTATCCTTTTCAGCCTGCGATAAATTTTTTTCTGAAAATATAAAATCTTTTCAGATCAATTTTTTCAGCCTGCGATAAATTTCTACTTATAGTTTAATTTTTTTGTATATAATGTAGTCAGAGTCTTTGGTCGCAGTGTACATTTAAACTGCGACCTTAGTCAGAGACTTTGGTCGCAGTGTACATGGTTAATTGCGACCAAGGTCGCAGTATTGTTATTGATAAAGATGGCCAGCAACTGCAATCTAGAGTTGCATTACATGGACTGTGACTTAGGTCGCAGTACGTTAAGTAAGTGTTTCCTTTATATTAACATGCATAGCGACCAAGGTCGCAGTGTTGTTTTGGTTTAAGACTGCCGCCAGTAATTGCGACCAAGGTCGCCGTGTTGTTGTTTTAGATTAAGTCATTTTTTGAATCTAAATGAAAAATGAAAAGTTTGCTGAGGGGACGCGACTTGGAGTCACTCCGAGAGACGCGGCCTGTCATAAAGATTTTATGAGATCTTTAAACGTCAAGTCTACGTTGACGAACCCGCACCATTCGTTGTTCCCGAAGCGGTTGTCCACGCGTCGGCTCTTCATTGGGTTTAGGCGTTAATGTCTTTTAATGCCAACCGGCGCTGGTGGTTGTAGACCAGCGTCTTCGACGCTTCTTGAAACGACACTCCACGCGTCAGCCTTCCATTGGACTTCGATAGTCGTGCGATCATTAAGGCCGACGGTTCTGATTAATGAACCATTAATTATGGTTATTATGGGCTGCCTATAAATAGAGCTCACCCTCTCCCATAATTAGACTGTTTTCTTTTCGAGAGCAATTGCTCTGAGAATTTTCGCCTTCTTCAGAGTCTCTAACAGGGGCCTGCCTCCATGGATGAAGATGACCCTATGGACGAACTTGATCGATGTTCGTCCACAATGGAAGAAGTCATAGACCTCATCGTCCACAAGTGAAGAAGTCATGGTCCTCGTCGTTCACAAGGGAAGAAGTCATGATCCCTGACGAGGACTTAACCCTCACCAAGATCTCCTCGGACTTGATGCACCAGTCAAGCTTGCTGGTACGGGATGGTCAGAGTGGGTATGGCGGCGGGGGATGTGGTGGATATAGTGGCGGGTAGCACTGGATAACCTTCTGGTGGAAGAGATGTTCATGAACGAAGGATCGTATCCCGCCACTTTGGAGGGTCAGGTGGAATCGGAGGATTCTGCTGCCACCAGACCTCAATAACACCACTGCTCTTAGTCAACAAGGGCTCTTTTGATGTTTAGTCTTCTTTGTACTGCTGTATTGTAACACTCAATCTTATTGTATAAGAGAGCGTTTTGTATCATTTTCACATACCTGGAGATAAATGCCTGGACATAAATAAAAATCATATTTGTTTTTTAATAACTACGACGTTAGTCGCAGTCATGCATTGCAAACAAAACAACTTGGACCAGAGACGACACTGTGACCAAGGTCGCATAAGACTACATTGCAAACAGAAACAACTGCGACCATGCAGTGTTGTTGTTGATTAAGACTAAAGACCGGCAGCTGCGACCAAGGTCGCAGATTATTTTTTTAAGACTGCGGCTAGCAACTGCGACCAAGGTCGCAGTGTTGTTGTTGATTAAAAAAAAGACCAGCGAATGCGACCAAGGTCGCAGTGTATTTTATTAAGTCCAAAACCAGCAACTGCGACCAAGGTCGCATTGTATTTTATTAATGGTTAGCAACTGCGACCAAGGTAGCAGTGTTGTTATTGATTAAGACTAAAGACCAGCAACTGCGACCAAGGTCGCAGTTTATTTATTAAGTCTGCGTCCTGCAACTGCGACCAAAGTCGCAACCTTTCATTTTAAAAATTTATACTGGTGAAGTAATATAATTATTAACTGCATCCATGGTCGCAGTATATTCGTTTAGCGTAAAATATTTAAAATGAAGGTTTGTAACAATTGTACAGCATTTCAACCAAGACATAGTAGTAAAAAATGTAATTCACACAATTAACTTTAGAAAACAGATTTATATATATTTAAAAAAATACAAATTGTAAGTTTTTAAACTTCTAATCCTCGTCATCACCATCGTAATCAGATTCGTCGTCAAGAGTCATGCTTTCGTCTTCTGTATCGCTTTCCGTCTCTTCCTCCTCTTCAGCGACATTCTCCTCTTTGCTTTCTTCCTCTTCATGTTTGTGTTTTGGTTCATCAATGAACTCCCAGAACGGGTCGTCTGTATCAAGTTCAGATTCTGACCCGTAGCGAGACATCGGTTCAGAACTAAACATCCAATCATCATTAGATGATTGGCTTCTTTCCGGTAAAGACGGTGGTGAAGACATTTTTTTGAATCTATTTTCCGAACAGTGAGAGTAACGAGTTTGAGCAAAAATAACTTAGTATGTTTTTAATCCTTTGCTCATGACCCTTTATATATTTTTAATCCCGGAATTCCAAAAGGTTTAAGGTCTCGGACCACGTGAATATCTCTCAAATATATTTTCTACCTTTTCCAAAATTGTATACTTCCTAGGTGACTGTTTAGTTATCCAAAACAGTTTAAAAGTTAATACACTATAATTTTAAATTACTTTGAACTCCAAAACAGTACATTATTGCGACCATAGTCGCATTGGGAACTGATAAATGATTAAGTAACTGCGACCATAAATTGTCAACCGTTAGTCATCAAATACTGTCCTTTGTATAATTTCTGAATGTTTGTCCGATCCTCCTATTAACAATTAAATTAGTTTTTACATATATTATGCGACCATGGACTGCGACTATGATCGCAGTACCGCGACTATGATCGCAGTATATTTAACGAGAGCGATAGTATAATCACAGTTTACGTATTATTTTTATATTCTTTTTGTTCTTTATTTTTGACTGTTGTCTGAATAAGGACTGATTCTATAGTCGCAGTTCACCGTATCTTTTGTCTCAGCCGCCTATAACGTATGAATTATTTTTAATTATTGCATCAGTAGTAGGACTGCGACTATGGTCGCAGTGTTTAAGAGCAGCAGTCACAGTTTGGATATGTAATTAAAAGAGCTTATAAGTTAATATAGTGAGAAGAGACCTTACAAAAAAATAGAATTAAAAGCTTTTAAAAGAAGACAAAATATAATTGAATATCAGAAGATCAGGAAATCCTAATCCTCGTCATTATCACCATCATAAGCAGATTCATTGTCTTCATTCTTCTGCTCTTCCTCTTCATCACTTATTTCCTCATCATCTTCCTGTTTTTGAGGTTTTTTTTGTTTCACCGATGAACTCCCAGAATGGATCGTCTCTATCAAGCTCTTCGTCTGACCCGTTGCTAGGAAGCGAGCCTACAACATCAGAGGACATGCTTTCATCAAGCATGTCTCCGTCAAGTGACAGAGGAATAATGTCTTCTTCACTAACCCACATTAAAACTTCATTATCATCATGAATAGGAGGATCAGTTAATACATTATTTGATGTAGTGAGATAGTCAAAAGGAGTAAAGTCCAGACTGGTATCAGATTCACTAGAATATCCTGAAGACAAAGGACAGATGG
This sequence comes from Agave tequilana, assembly GCA_038442645.1. Classification (NCBI taxonomy): domain Eukaryota; kingdom Viridiplantae; phylum Streptophyta; class Magnoliopsida; order Asparagales; family Asparagaceae; genus Agave; species Agave tequilana. Next base: position 10,105 of record JAVJIF010014370.1, on the reverse strand, counting down.
GGGAACGATTGAAGTTGAAATCTAAGTATTCAGAGGAAGAAGATGGGGAAGACATGATTCAAGAATGAATTATTTTTTTGGAAGTTTTTGAAATCAAATTGAAAAGGAAGAACAAAAATATAGTTTTTAGGTATGAGATAATATATTAGTTACAAGCATTATATAAAGGTCAATATTGTGGAAGAACGTGAATAGTAATAATAATTGTTACAGGTGAGGGTTGAGTATGGTAGGAAGTGGTAAAAAAAATTAAATATTTAATTGAAAATTTATTGCGGGAGAATCCGAAGAGTTCTTTTTTTTTCCCCAGAGGTTTAATACATGAAGTACAAATTAACTTTTTATAGAATTGTTTGCCTATATCTTTAGATTACGTATGGTGCACATCTTTCCTTTCTCGAGATTAACATTAGTGCATCTCTTTTTTCTAAACTGTTGTTGTACGATAGAATGCGACTAGGGTCGCAGACGTTATATAAAGAAGTTTTGTTATATAATGACTGCGACTAGTGATTGCGACTGTGTCGCAGTTGTCATATAAAATTGAAATTATATTGTATTAGGTCGCATAAAAACGTTTTGTTATACTATGAGTGCGACTAGTGACTGCGACTGTGTCGCAGTTGTTGTATTGTATTAAGTCTGCGACCATGGCATGTTTTTTAAATTTTCAATGCTTCTGCTTATTTTACATTATATTGATCCAATTTTTTTTTAATTATATTTTTCGATGTATTAAAATTACGAATTTTATAACTGTAGATATATTCAACTGAAATTTTTGTTTATTCATGACTTTATTCCAGTTTAGAATTAAAAAAGGGTATTTTGGTCAATTTGTTTCACGATTGTTTAGGCGAGATTTTTTTGATTTTTTTTGACGCCAACACACTGCGGCCGATGTGTGGCATATATTCAGCCACGTCCCGCCGGCTGAGAAACTCTCTCAGCCTGCAGGCTGAGGTATAGTAATATATATATATATATATATATATATATATATATATATATATATATTATATATATATATATATATATATATATATATATATATATATATTGGAATTTGATCACTGATAATAATATAATGAGTCTGTAAATTGCCTTAGAGCCATGAATCAAAGTGGAAGGTCTGTTATCTGCATTGGGTAATTACAAAATGAATATATTGTAATGTTTGTATTATTTGTCTGTCATGATGTTTCCAGACCACCACAGTATGCAATAAACTTGTCACTGAAAACTACAGAAGAACTGACACAGTTTTATGATTGGGTGTTACCCTGAGGTCATGTCATCAAGAATTTGAGACAAGGCTAATTGAAAATTCATTTACTACAATTATATTACCTCATAACAAGCAAACATGATCCATTCTGCCATTTCATCAAGAATTTGACTCAAGGCTAATTGGAAATTCATTTATTGCAATTTTGATTTTTCAAACATTACACCAAGGCTAATCGGTTGTATCATTATTTTCTGCAATTGGGATTCCCAGAGAAATTTAACAGTAAAAATAAAAATTTTGCATAGAAAAAGGGAAAAAATTTATATTTTTTGTATGGATTCCCAGATTTGAAAGCGACGGGGATGATCGGCAATGGAAGATGATCGACTACAGTTTCCCTCGTCTCAGATTGGCGGCGACAGGGACGATCGATGACGGAAGACGATCGACGAGAGTTTTCCTCGTCTCAGATCGACGACGAGATGCAATTAAACCCATCCCTTTTAAAGGGAAGAAAAACAAGTAATTCAATTAAATACTTTTTCTTTCAAAATATCAGAATAGAATCTGTGTGCTTGTGTATCAGCTAGCTGCTAGTTGCAGCTTTTGAAATGTGAGGAGAAAAGATATATTATATATAGTTTTCAAAGTGGTTTGGTTTTGGTTTTTAGTTTGGTTTTTTGGTGGCAAAGCAAAAGAAAGTAGCAGCAGCAAAATACATAAAAAGGAAAATGTTGTCAGCAGCAGCGAAAGAGTGCCGCAGTTTCTTAAAGTCACTAACGGTTTTCGCACCTCCATCATGTTTACGTGCTCGGGGGAATCTTGTTACCTCTTGCATCTGTTCCCAGTGTGTGTGCATTTTTCTACATTTACATGCATTTTTTTTCCTTTACAGTTAATTTTCCAATTTAGTTAAAAAATAATCACATTTTTATCTCCTAAAATTTAGGTAAGTCTTTTGAGCTTACCAAAGCTTGTTTCTTAATTGTAAGCTGATAAGTAATAATACATTTATATCCTAAATAGTATGCATTTGATCTTAACGAAATAAGTAGAATAAATTAATAGTCTATATAAATTATAAAATCTTTAACTAATTGAATGTAGTTAACTTCATATTTAATATGATACATATCAAAAATCAAAATTTTGCTATAATTTTTAAATAATGACCATAAAAAAGTGTCTATTCTCTCTTATGCCATTACCCTTCTTGACTAAAATGAACAAACAAAAATAGATAATTAGTAGTGAGAAAAATATTAAGTAGTATAGAACATGTTAGAAACAAAAGATCAATATATTGGTAACTATCGCTGGGTTTTATTTGCGCCCCCTTAATGAAAATCCTGGCTCCATAATCTACCATGATCCAATGCAGTCTCATTGGACTTACTCCATGGTTGTTGGCCCTCGACATGATTAATAATCAGGTCAGACTGGTGGATCACCCGATTGCAACCCTACCTAATTATTTTTGATGCAAATCTGAAAAGTTCCTGTTGGATTCAGGGATGGGGTAAAGTTTGTAAACTTTGGGCGAAAGAGGGAGGGAAAGTTGGAAAAGCATTTCTCAGATTCACTAGGAGAAGAGCCCATAATATATACAATGGTATTGGCACCAGAGGTAAAATTACCTCAATCACAACACATTATATCTTAAACCCTCTCTCAAACTCATGGTGGGTCATACACGGAGAGTTTGTGAAGTAAGTAGGAGAAATGTTGCACAAAAAATATAACTTTGATTAAAATAGAGTAATATTAAAAGAAAGGAGGAAACTTACACTGGAGTCACTCTCAATATAACCTTCTTCTCTTACTCTCATGAAACTTCTCTCTGATCTTAGTTACATAAAAAAAATTACATAAAGAAAAATAAAAATCAAAGTTAAACTACAAGCCTAAACCTATTTCTAACTCTATGCTGAGTGGTGCCCATTTGCTTTTGAATTTGCAGGTATTTATAGGAAAAAATAGAGAGGGGGGAAGCATCTGGGGAGATAACATCAAAAAAACGCTCAATGTAACTCCCCCAGATTGCCACGAGATCGCAGCCAAAGCCGTGTTTTCGCGGCGATCTAGCCTTTGGGCCAGATCCGGGGGTGTGTGGCTACTCTTGTTTCAGATACTCCATTGCTTATGATAGAATTCCCTCTAAGCTTCTGGATTTGCAATTATCTCCGTGATTCTTCAAGCTACACAAATTAATCCAAATAATTCCGGATTAAACGGAACAGATTTGTAATTATCTTCTCCTTTTTCTATTAATTTGCACCTGCACAATTTAGATATTAAGACAAGTAAATAGCAGGGATAATTGCAAGATAAATGTAGGAATGTAATACTAATAAATGCAAAATACATGTATGATCACACCTTCACACCTATCTTTTGCTCGTTTTCGAGCAAAATAAATAAAAAGCAAAATAGAAATAACCTAATCTAACTCACCTTCGAAGGAATCACGATTGCACTTAGCATATGCAACAAGCCGTTAAACCTCTAGATTATCCTTAGAGGATGAGTTTTGTCTCGTGAGGGTTTTCACTGAATTACACACACAAAATCTGTAAAGAAAAAGAAATAGAGTGTTACTATTTTTGAAAACGCATTTTGAACATATGAGAAAATATTTGAAGTATTCTTACAAGAATTAAGCAATTTATAAGTCATAGGAGCATCAAATTATTCATCTTTAAACTTAGTTTTTATTCAAAAACTTATTATCAATAAAAGTAAGGAGTCAAACAGTATTTTTCATCTAGTCCATTATTTTACCCTAAGTCATATGCACCTTCGTGTTTTGACTAAGAATTCTTCAACTCTAACTCTAATGCCTTATTTTTACATATTTTGACGGTAATATCGCTTAGTTCTATTAGGCTTTCTGATTCTCCCATATAACGAGTCTTAGGTCGATGACTTCCAAATCGGACAATTTTAGGGCACTGAGTGAGAAAACCCCAAAGGTTTTGAAGACTCGAGAAAACAAGGCCACAAAACTCAGGGTATTTATAGTACGGACCTATTTTAGGCATGAATACTTATTCTTTATGAGGCACAAATCCCAGCTTAATCAGAGATTTTTTTATATATATTTATTATTTTATTTTTTTTTATATAAGGCATAAGAATCTTTGTTTTTGAACCCTAAGTGTTTAAGTGTATAAAGTATGCATATTTCATCAAGGTAAAAATAAAGACTAAATTACTTTTCCAATTTTTCTTTCTAACCCTAGAAATCAAACAAATAATCTTATTTCGACCAAGTATAATATTGTTTGTCTTTTCAAAAAGTTTTTAAAAAGCAAAAAAAATATTTTTTAAATATAAATTAAAAAAACCAATGTTATGTTAGAACCTCCCCCACACCTATCTCATGATTATCCTCAATGTATGAATAAATGCATATATGCATGAAAAAAAAAGAAAGGAAAGAAAAAATGTTACCTCAAGATGGTGGTTCCGGTGATGGTCGGATTAGGCCAAGCATTGCTGCCCAATCTAAGTAACATGGATTTTCAAAAAACCCTTTTTTATAACCTCTTTCTTATTTACAGTTTTATCATCCCTTAGTTGATTAGGATCATGCAAGATCCTAACATGAAAATTATCCCCTTTATATGATCAATCTTGGAATATCATCTCGGAGTCATTATAGTTTATACCTTGGTCCACAAAAAAAATGTGACTTGATGAAATGGTTAACTTGGTCTTAAGAGTGAAACGTTGTCCAAAACTAACTCGGGAATATGACTTAACTCAAGTTTAGGTTTAAGAGTCAGTTTTGGTTCAAAGTTGGTTTTAAATCAAAGAATTGAAATTCACATTCTTTTTTCATCAATAGAATGTGACTATAAAAAATCGGAGGTTTAATTTCAAGCTCTATGGTACAGGATCAGTGTTGACTCAGAAAATGTGTCCAAATCGGGTAAGGATATCGAGTCAACATAGATTCGAAACTAAAACCGAATCACAAAGTTGTGGATTAGGTTCACATTCACAATCAAGTTCAATTTCCTTGAAATAAAAACTTGTCAATTTGTCTAAGATTTGGGATTGGTCAAATTCAATATGTTATGGTGGAATTGAATCTTAGTTAAGCCTCTAAGACACCATGATTTTTGGTTCTTATCAATATGGTTAGAAAAATTAGGAATGGACAAAAATTGGGTAGGGAGAGTTTCATAATTTCTATCATTAATTGTTTTGGTCAAATGACCTATTTGTACTTCTAACCTATTGAAAAAATCATTTTGGGACTGGATATATTTATTTTGGGACTGAATCATGAATTTTGTACTCTTTTCTAAGTCAGTAGGTTCTTCTTGTTATTGTGGGACTTGAAAAATAAAGTAAGGATCTTGGATTTAAAATTTTTAATCAGATTGTGAGTCCATCATATTTTAAACTTGTCACTCAGACTCATGCAAAGCTTTTAAAATTTTTTCATTCAACCCTTCCATCCTCTTTTCGGAATCAGATTTTTCCTTTATTGATAGTTTTAGAAAAGAGGTATATTGGTAAGGTGGTTGATATAATGACTCGGGGGAGTTATATTCCCACTGACTCGGTAAAGAGTGGGGATGATAAATGTTCCAGTCTTGTTCATAATATTGGGACTGAGTCATATGATGATTCAAATAAGATCAATCCGGCATACTTGGTCGATTAAAGTTATGAAATGCCGAGTTGGTGTTTTTAAAAAAAGTCGGGGTGTAATATGGATTACTATTAAAATTGAAAGAATTATTGTTATAATCCATTTCACACAAACTGACAAAAATAAATAAAGAAAAATAAATAAACAAACGAAAAGAAAAAAATCTAGTCTATGTTAGGGTAGACCTTAGATCTAGACAACTCCTAACTGATTAGACTATCCACAGGAGGTATATTGTAGTAATCTGACCACAAGTTAATTGGCCAGGTAGGAACAAAATCAGTGGGAGGTATCCATGGCTGAGAAACGTGCCTAATTATGTCAAACCACTAATCTTCAAGGTTTCGCCTCTCAATCCCCACCTTTGACACCGATTGGACTTGAGTCAAACTCTAACAATTTCCTTATTAGGTTAATCTCCTATTGAGTCCGAGATGTCCCTAGGGCCAGCATCTACTCAGTTTTAATTAGGCTGAGTTAATGACTGAGGAGATGATTTTCTGGCTAAGGAAGGGTAATGACTTCCTATCTTATCTTGTTTAAGGATATGCCCTTAATCATTTTCGTGCAAGTGTATAAATATTTAGCAAAAAAGTAAAACTTAAGCAATATAAATCATTCAAAAGTGTTTCATATATTAAATGTTATGCACACATAATTTTACTCCGGCACTCTTCAACAATAATGTAAAATGTAACAAAATATACTAAAGCCCTAGAATATAAAGTCTAAACGTTTTTAAGCATTTATAAATACAAGTTACTGTTGAATTAAAATTAGTGTGTACAGTGAGCAAAGCAAGAAAAAATTAGTTATAGAAATTTTAGATTTGAAAATAAACCAACCTGCAAAAAAGACATGTTAGTAGTTCATTTAGATTATCGCGAAAACGCGGCTTTTTGCCGCGTTTGCGCGACAATACTGAGTGTTTTTGGGATCTGCTTTTTACAACAGAGTTTTAGAACCACTTATATGTATTCTGCTGCAATAGTTTTTCTTAATATAAGCCTTGCACACAAAAACAGAGAAGAAGTATTAATTGTTAAGTAAATAAAAAGAAAAGCTTACCATCCCTCTTCGGCAACAATGTCGAAATTTAATTGACTCCTTACTTGCGCACAGAAAAGTGAAGTTTAGAAATAGATTAATAAAGTGCAAGATTCCTCAATCGACCATTATAATAAATGGCTATGCGGGTTGTGATCCACAAGGAGGGACTGTGATGGAAGCGTTTAGTAAGTCTTGCTTTCTAAGTTACTACAACCAGTTAAATAGTTTCTTCTTTGTTTTAGGAAAAGAAAAGAAAAGTGTTAATAATAGAAGAGGAGAAGAAGAAATGGTGATGTGTTGTTATTTTAAAGTGTATCTAAACTAATCTAAAAGAAAGAAGAATAAAGAAAGAAGAAGTGTGTTTCTAATCTAAATAAAGAAAGAGAGAACTAAAAGAAATACTTACTTACCTCTTCAGCGCTTGCTTACCTTGGATCTATTGCAATGACGTATTTGTGTGATCATAGCATGGCATATATGATCTTTTCTACTTCATATTGGTCTAACTAAAAATACGTGCAGAAAGGAAACTCATTATTACACAATCAGAAGTAGATATCCATCACCATAAGTCATCAGTGGTACTTGCAAGAACAAGACAAATTCGAGGCTATATGATTCACTTGGATTTACAAGTTGCAGAAGAGGCGAGTAAAATAAGAAGAACAACAACAAAACAAAAATATAACTTTAACTGAAAAAGAGTAACAATAAAAGAAAGAAGAAAACTTATATTGGTGTCACTCTCAATATAACATTCTTCTCTTTTCTTATGAAACTTCTCTCTGATCTCAGTTACATAAAGAAAAATTATATAAAAAATAAAAATCTAAGTTAAACTACAAGCTTAAACCTAATTCTTACTCTCTGCTGAGTGGTGCATGTTTGCCTTCAGATTTGCAGGTATTTATAGGAGAAAATGGAGAGAGGAGCATTTGGGGAGATAACACCAAAAAACACTCAACATAACTCCCCCATATTACCGTGAAAACGTGGCCAAAGTCTCGTTTCCATGCCCTAAATCTAGTCATTGGGCCAGATTCGAAGGTGTGTGGCTTCTCTTGTACAGATACTCCCTTGTATATGGATAGAATTTCCTCTAAGCTTCTGGATTTGCAATTATCTCTGTGATTCTTTAAGCTACCCAAATTAATCCAAATAGACCCGAATTAAATGGAATAATATGGGATTATCTTCTCCTTTTTCATTAATTTGCACATGCACAATTCTGAGATGAAGATAAGTAAATAGCAGGAATTATTGCAAGATAAATGTAGAATGTAATACTAATAAATGCAAAATAAATGTACGATCAATTATCACAATAAAGAGGACTACTAGAGGAGCGCAAAACACCCATATCACCAAGCAAGAGATGAAACCAAACCACCTCAACAGTTATATCAGCCTTGCGCAAGATCTAGTATTAGGCCTCGGCTGTCAATCGTGAAACGATGTCTTGTTTCTTGGCATGCCAAGAGTTAAGAGAATCACCAAGAAAAATACAAACCCAGTAAGTGATCGATAATCAGTAACATCACTAACCCAATCAACATCAGTGTATGCATGAAGCTGGGGGACTAGGAAGAAGAAAAAGCAATGGACGAGATCTAGTACCACGGAGATATTGATTGATTCACAGTAATGCAAAATAATGTGCAATGCGTGGAGAAGAAACAAATTGACTGACAACATGTACCACATAGGAAATATCAAGTCTAGAAATAATCAGATGACAAGACTACCTACAAGATGACGGTAGTGAGTGGGATTCGAAAGCAACTCACCATCATTTGGATGAAGCTTCTTTTGAAGTTTAATAGGAATAGAAGCAATTCGATCATCTGTCAAGCAAGCGTGATAGATAATATCAGTCGTGTACTTCTGCTGAGAAAGTAAGTAACCATGGTGATTGATCGAGATAAACTTGCACACAGAAGAATACAAAGTTTAGAAAAGTACTAGCTTCTCCATTATACTGCTATAACAAGTGGCTATGCAGGTCATGATCCACAAAGAGGGACTGCAATGGAAGCGTTAAGTAAATTTTCTTTCTTTTTATTTACAAAAAAAAGTTAAAAGTTCTTCTCAGTTAAGGAGATGATGATGTTATTGATGTTTCAAAAGAAAGGGAAGCTAAGTTAAAAAGAAAGAATCAAAAGAAAGAAGAAATAGTTAGCTTTTAGAATGTGTTTCTAAACTAAGAAATAAAAAAATAAAAATAAAATAATACTTACCTCTTCGGCGCTTGCTTTACCTTTGATCCGTTTGTAACAACTTACCTTGGCTTGAAGGCGATCAAAGCATGACATATAGGATATTCTCCATTCTCAATCTAAACTATAAATTAGAAGTGCAATCATAAAATAAATCAGAAATGGTTATCATCACCATAAGTCATCAATGACACTTGCAAGGGCAAGACATAATCAAGGCTATCCGATTCATTTGTATTTACATGCACCTTTGAGGAAATCAAAACAAAAGCACGAAAAGAATAACATAAACTGTAACTTTGATTCAATTAAGTAACAATAAAAGAAAGGAAGAAAACTTACACTGGTGCTACTTCTCATTACAGCCTTCACTCTCTTTCTCTTATGAAACTCTTCTCTCATCTAATTACATAAAGAAATAGAAAATTACAATAAAAGAAAAATAAAACCTAGTAAAATCTAATCCTAACTCTCTGCTAAAGTGGTACCCCTTTGCTTCCTAAAGTGGTGGTATTTATAGGTTGAAATGGATAAGGGAGAGCGTGCTTGAAGATGAGACCCAATCGCTAGCCCAACAGAAAAGATTTCTGATATGGTTGAGATAAGGTGGAGATATGGATAAAATGCTTACCCAACAGAAAATATCTTTTGATATTATTTCTTTTAGATCTCTGAATTTTGTCAATATCCCTTGATTCTTAAAGCTAACCAAATTGATTCTTCTAAATCCATTTTTAACTGTATTTATTTGACTTTTTTCTGAGTTAATCGAATAGATCTAATTAAATCAGAGTTTAACTGGCTTTTTATTTAGTCTTATCTTCGCTCCCTTCATTAAAACAAACCTACAAAATATGACACTATGATAAGGAATTAGTAGGATTCAATACAGGAGAGTTTGTAGTAATATAATAATATATATGCAATAAACGTGTATGTTGG
>JAVJIF010014369.1:62500-89147 GCA_038442645.1 Agave tequilana | reverse complement strand
AAATACTAACTATAAAGGCAATATCAGATGTAATACAGTGCATTGCATGCATGATTTTAAACTATTTAAGAATATTTGACCTGATTAATACTTCTACTTTTATTCTTCATTAGCTTATTACTAACAATCATATGGAGTACAAGTTGGAGGACACTCGAAATAATCAAATTCTTTGAGAACCTTCTCCATTATGCCCCTTCAGTCTCAAAATTCTGCTTATAACCCTCTGCAACCGGACTGGCCTTGTTTTTTCAACCAATCCATTCGAGTTCAACTTCTTTTAGAATGTCTTCAATAAGAAAAAAAAAAAAAAAAAAAAAGAACTTCTTTCTAAATGTCCATTTGCATCGAATTGGCTTGCATAGTGTAGTTTAGTTAGTCTACCAGGCTAATTTATTGCTAAACATAAAAGAAACAAACTTTTATAACAATTACTTCATTTCAGACAGAAGCATTAGAGGATTCATGTCATAGTTGAGAGAATAACAAAATGTAATCACACATGGTCTCCACATGGGTTTTTTTCCCCTCATAACTTTAGACCATATGATAAGCCCCTCTGCCTCTTGCTCATTTAGCTATTTCTGAAGTTAGGTTAGCGTCTGAAGGAGTTGTTCTTCAATAGGTAGCCGAGAATCATGCTTATTAGCTGCTTGCTCGGGAGTAGTTGCCGGGGACGAAGGCTCCTCGTTAACTTGCTCAAGAATAACATTGGGATTTGAGGGATGGAGGCCTGTAGGACCTGTGCCCCGTTGATAACTTTTTTACCCTTGGCAGCAGTAGATGCGACAACAGTCTGTGAAGATGCTTTCTTTTGAGGGGCCATTGTTGGCGAAGCTATTTGTGGAAAGATTTTTAAGGCAGTGTTTGGCGACGGGGAGAGAATTCTGAGCGCAAAATCAAGAGCTCTTAATGAAAGCACCAATGAAAACCACAGACGATTGGACGCTCCTGATTGATCCTGCCAATGACGCAGAAGAAGGAAGAACACCTTTCAAGTCAGGAGCACCGATGTGATGCCGGCCGAAGACCCTCGGATGCGAGAATAAGTATTTGTTTGAAGAAAGCAAAGAATACTTGTGTGTAGTGATTTTGGTGTTAATCAGAATCGAACCCTTTTCTCGATGGAGAATGAGTTGTATAAATACCTGACTCAGCTCTTAATGTATGGCTGGTATTTCAGATCTCAGCAACTGCACGACCGGCAAGTTGCGTTTGCCTAGTAACTGCCCACATCGGCCGCTTGATTATTAGGATTGTCATGTAAAGATGTCCGTCATTGTCCATAATAGCCCGCATTGAAGTAGGGTCATTATAACATTTTGAACATGGGGGTGACCTGACAGCATAACTGAACAAGTGAATCTTGGGATCATTCCTTTCAGCTGTAATCAACGTAAAAGTGACAGTGTTCAAAGAGGATCTTCGTTGTGGAGGCTGGGGCCTCCGACTAGCAGAATAACTTCGCCAGAATTGCATTTTTGGGATCATGATTGTAGATAGATATGATCGCAAAATAGACCTGATAGTTGTGGATCCGTGCATGTAACTCAGGTTGAGTATGGACTCGAGGCAGGACTCGAGGGTTTCTCCTTGGGCCTATATGAAAATACACCTAGAGGGGGTGAATAGGTGTATGGCTAATCTAATGAATAATAATGCGGAATTAAAAACTTAATGCAACACCTCAGTGTAACCAACGAGTGTAACTTAATTTTCAGTGAAGGGCTCTGGACTAACTCCTCTGAATTCCTCTAAATAAGAGTTGAGGCACTATGTAAAGCTCTCTTGGTTAAACACAAGTATGGGCACACACAAACAACACAAGCATATATATAATATGACAATATGAATCAATGCACAAATGTTAGAGAGAGAGTTAGAGAAAGTGGATCAAACGCAAACACTAAGATATGTTTCGATGTTCGAGCATACAGCTCTACGTCCCCGCCTTTATACAGAAGGATTTTTACTAACTCGTCCACACAGGACTTCCCACACAGGGAACCTCCACTGAGGATTTAGGGCAAATACAATTGGGAGTACACAACTCCTCTCTCAACCAATACAACCTCTCACTAGAGGCAAGGCACAAACAAATCACCTCTACACTTAGAGGGATAGGCACTTAGCCACACAAACAACAATCACCTCACACTTGAGGGATTCTAACACAATCTCCACCTCTCACTAGAGGAAGCCAAATACCACTTCCACTATCATCTCACACTTGAGGGATAACAACTCAATCATCTCTCACTAGAGGGATATCACAATCAATGGAAGTTTAACAACTTGGTGGTCTATCTCAACCACAAACCAATTTTCTCACAAAAACAAAGATCCTAAAGATAGAATAGATAGATAAGCTCAAGTGTGTGAAATAAAGAGTTTGAAAATCAAAATCATAAAGAAAAACTCTTGGGAAAACTTCTAGAATGAATGTAAAGTGAAAATCAAAAACAATCCCAAAGACTTTCTTTTTCTTTGAATTTTTCAACCCTTTAAAACAAAATAAAGATGAAATCTTTAGGCTTAAAAACTCTTTTGAAAACTTGTATTAAAACACTTGAGAAGATAAAATTTTGCTCTTAAAAATTCTTATTGAAAACAATCAAGAAATGGGATATTTATACTCTCATTTCAAATCTGCCCGTTGGCAGTTGAAAAGGGCCAGTTTGCCTTTCCGGTCCAACGGTCAAATTTTTGACCGTTGCGCCTACCGGTCGACTGCCCGTCGACAGGGACTGGATCCAAAGAGTAACGGCTCTCTGGCCGGTCAACCGCCCGGTCGACCGAGCTAATACAGAAAGTAGAGCTCTCTGCCAGTCGACCGGGCCATTTCCAGAGAGCAGAGGCTCTCTGGCGGTCGGCCGTGTCGACCGGCCCATCAGCCTGGCTGCGTGCACGTTCTGAGCACGTCGGTAGACCGGCCGGTCGACTGGCAGTCAGCCAGTCCAGCTTAATCAGGTCTTAAAAACTTGAGTTTTTATTATCAATTAAATCCCATAAAAAAACATAAATTCCACAAAAATCAGTTCATGTTATATCTTTGAAATACAAACATGTGTGACAAAAATTCAACACATATTTCAAACTTTTGAACTATTTTTGTGACTTGAAAATTTTTCTTAAACCAAATTCTGTATTTCCAAAAATAGAGATTTTTGAAATGGAAATCTGATTTTTTCAAAACACATGTAAATACAAAAACATGATATATAAACAACTTTGAAGCATATAGTATATGGATAGAATCCAATATACATGAAAGGTATTATATCTATGTTTTTGACATTAAATCCAAAAATAAGTTTTGTCTAAATACAAAACTCCAAACACATGAATAGTGTATCAAAATAAGTTTTTCTAAGTATATGAAGCATAGATGTATATAGATCAAATCTAATATATATTAAACCATGTAAACTTGTTTTGATTCTATCTATCCATGAAAACCAAGATCGGTTAAACCGAAAATCAAAACCAATAAACATGAAACTTAAAACAAGTGTGTGTGTGTGAACTTGAGCATATCACACTATCTAATCTTTATAATGGATCTAAACAAAATCTTAACTAAACAAAGCGAAGCCTTCTTGTAGAACGCCGTCTCCAAGTTGACTCGATCCAAACGCAATCCAACAAGCTTGACTCCAACGAGTGCTAGATATGAACTTGACGCTCGAGCTCTTGAATCACCATGTGAAAGCTCCAAAACACCTTTGTTGAAGCTAATCACCTACTAATATCTTGGTTAAATATCTGAAACTAAATATCACAAGATTATTAGTAAACTATAACTACATGAGTTAATCATCATCAAAACTAGAGTGGAAGGCCTCTGGGCCAACACTATACTGGGTTAGCTAGCACATCGAATTCGTTAGTCGCTAGGGAGGTTTTTGATGCAGCGGGACACGTGTTGTGATCCTGATGAGAGTCGAACTCTGACCGCTACACCATGAAAGGTCAAAAATAAGGTATCAACCGTCGGGTTGTTAGGTCAAAGGCACAAATTGATGAATATTACTAAACAATTAAACAATGAGAAACAATTTGATTTTATTCAATCTGAAAAGTCTAGAATAAGCGAGAAGTCTCCGATGCTAACATTTGTTACCATATCTTTTTTTTTTTTTGCTAAGAGAGCCCTTAGGGCAAGGGGGGCGCATGAAGGCAACCCATGTCCGCGGCATGGGATTCGAACCGTGGACCTGGTGGGTGACCGAAACTCATAACAAACCCAAAGACCACTCGGTCAAATGTGGGGGAAATTGTTACCATATATAACCCTACAAAAGTTCACACTATCCACATAATTATTGATTAAAGTCTAACCTCTCTCTTTGTATCATCGGCATATGCAAAAGCTTTTATAGTGGAGTGGATATGGCCCCACTTCAAAGTGTATTATAGGCTCCGTTATCATCATTAAGTATGAGATTTGAGTTTTAACGTGTTTTCTATCCAGGGAAGGGTAGATTCATTCTTTCTGCTTCACTTTTCCTTCACTTTTTCCTCCCACTCAAATAAGAAGCTCTGGACATGGGAAGGTTGTATGTGTCCCTCCAGTGATCATCTCCCTCAGTGCCTACTCATGAAATGCATGTTGGCTTTTGAGAAGTCAGAACTTATGAACTGCTGCCGGCGCATCAATTCATCATCTCCCCACCTTTCAAATGATATCAGCAAAGTCCACCAGCTAGAAACAATGTTAACTGAAAAAGGGGATCTTTTGTTATTTTTTTCTTAGAGTAAACGGTGAGTCGTTACGGGACCGCATTTCATTAATAAGTTTTTAGTGAAAACACCCAGGGACAACCGCTACGGTAAAATGTATATCCTTCCGAGGTGAAAAGCTTCACCGCACTCGCAGATGAAGGAGAAACACATACACAAAAATACAAACTAGCAAACTATTCGAGTGCAAGTGCAGACATAAAATGACACGGAGTAGTGAGAAGCAAAAAGGCGGTTCCTCCTGATGCAAAAAGCAGCATAAGAATAGCAGCTGTCCATCCAGCTGCAAGCAAAAAATCGGCCGTCCGTCGCGTTGACGGTCGTGTCCTCTGAGTCGTAGTCTTCCCCTTGCCATGTGCACCTCCCGAGTGACTATCGGAAGCCTCCCTCATCGTTGTTCTGTCGAAGGTCCATCTCACCCGCTCTCTCATACTGCCTGAAAGAAGATTGGACCAGTGAGACATGAAAACAGAGCAAATATAGAAAGTTTGGTTAGCCAATCTGGCCGTCTCATTAAAAATTTTGTTGTTACGCTCTCTTTAAATTACCCAAAACGTAGGCACAGCTGAAAGATCCCAGATAACCATGTCCTGATTATTAATCGAAGTGTCCCTCCACGGAGTCCAAAAAATGCTCTGTTTGTGGGAGCTGTGGGAGGTGTTGGGCCACTCTCTCCCAAACATAAATGCCAAAAACGACACTGAAGGAGCAAGTGGTCGATGTTTTCCTAGCTAGTCGCACACAAAACACAAAAATTAAGCCCCTGCCAGGACCTCTACATAAGATAATTTTCTTCTTATTATGTGTCTTGTGTCGTAGTCCCACATGAGAGTCATTAACTGTCGTAGTCCCACCTGAGATCTTTGAAGACTTCTACATTGACTCTCGGTCAACAGGAAAGGTGTTGTGCGCGCAATCCAATCACAACAACCAAACAATAGAGAATCCCAAGATCTCCACAAAGAACAACCCAACAATCACACGAAGAACACACAAATCACAAAGACGAGATTTAACGAGGTTCGGCCTCAATGCCTACGTCTTCGGGCAATCAATGGAGAGATTTATATTAGGAAGATGATTACAATAGCTCTTCTTCTCTTTGAATGCAAGAGAACTCTGAGCTTATCCTTTTTCGCAGAGATATAAACCCTAGAATCAACCTTAGGCTTAAATACCCCACATCAGCGGATCAGCAGATTTCACCCAAACCCGACTGTCGGTCGACTGGGACGGTCGACAGACCCCTTCTTCCGGTCGACCCGGCGGTCGACCCAGAAAACCCGAGAGTTGGGTTGATTACAGTCAGTCTATTCCGGTCGACCGGCCGGTCGACCCAGAAAACCCGAGAGTTTGGTCCTGCAGTCAGAGCACTTCGGTCGACCGGGCCGGTCGACCGCCCAAATCTCTATGCATGCTGTGCACGTCGGTCGACCGGGCCGGTCGACCGACCCTCCTGTCTTCTGCTGCTGCTGCTATTTCCTGCCGCTGTCCCTTTGCCTCTCATCGTCGACTTCTTTGGCGATCTTCGACGGCACTTGGCATGACATCACCTCCTTTAATATCCTCTCTCCTCCAACAATTCTCCACCTCGGTGAAGATTTCCAAATCTGAGCTGAATTCCGACTCGATAGCGGCTGCACCAACATGGTTGCCTACGTACCCTGCCCAAGGGATCAAGCCGTCCGTAGTTCATCCACATGAGCTTCAGCAAGCTCAATTCACCTGAAGGACATGGAGCAAGTCTTTGCAGTGTGCAAATTTCACCCCCGAGACCACCTTTGTTAGCATATCGGCCGGATTCTCCGAAGTGTGAATCTTCATCAAGTCAATGTCACCTTCCTCTAGAATCTCCCGAACAAAGTGATACCTGACATCAATATGCTTCGTCCTTGCATGATAGACCTGGTTCTTTGCCAAGTAGATGACACTCATGCTGTCACAGTTTATCTTCAATATATCCTGTTCCACGCCCAAGTCATCAAGCAACCCCTGAAGCCAGATTGCCTCCTTCATGGCCTCTGTCATAGCCATGTATTCAGCCTCTGTAGTCGACAACGCGACGGTAGACTGAAGTGTGGAGCGCCAACTCACCGGTGCCTGTGAGAATGTGAAGACATATCCCGTCGTTGACCGGCGTTTGTCAAGATCACCTGCATAATCTGAGTCCACATACCTATGCACTCCTGTTTTCCGGTGTTGTCCTTCTCGAATACTAGGCCTACATCAACGGTTCCCTTGATGTACATCAGAATCCATTTCACAGCTTCCCAATGACCCTGTCCAGGATCATGCATGTATCGGCTCACCATGGAGACTGCCTGTGATAGATCCGGCCTCGTACACACCATAGCATACATCAATCTACCCACAGCATTGGCATATGGAACATAAGACATGTACTCACGCTCTTGAACACTCCTTGGAGACATCTTTGCTGACAATTTGAAGTGTGGCACCATAGGTGTACTAACAGACTTAGTATCCTTGCTGATATTAAACCTCTGCAGTACCTTCTCCAAATAGCCCTTCTGTATCAAACTTATCCTGCCAGCTTTCCTGTCTCTAGTGATCTCCATGCCCAATACTTTCCTTGCTTCCCCCAGGTCTTCATCTCAAACTCTGACGATAACATCTTCTTCAGAGAGTCAATAGCAGATCTTGACCTAGAAGCAATCAACATATCATCTACATAAAGAAGTAGATAGATATATTCACCTGATGGTAACTTGTTGTAGTACACACATGGGTCGAAATGGCTACGTGTGTATTTCTTCTTCCTGATGAAGCCATCAAATCGCTTGTACCACTGTCTAGGAGACTGCTTCAAACCGTACAGCGATTTCTATAGCTTACATACTAATTCTTCCTTTCCTGCAGCTTTGTAACCTGTGGGCTGTGTCATATAGATCTCCTCCTCAAGATCGCCGTGGAGAAAGGCGGTCTTCACATCAAGTTGGTCAAGTTCCAACTCATTCTGCGCCACCAAAGCCAATAGAATCCGAATAGACGAGTGTTTAACTACCGGGGAGAACACCTCGTTGTAGTCGATTCCTTCTCTCTGAGCGTAGCCTTTAGCCACTAGTCTTGCCTTGTAACGCACTGCATCTTCTTGAAGAGATCCTTACTTCTTAGCAAATACCCACTTGCACCCTATGGCCTTCTTCCCCTTGGGCAACTTAGTAAGTTCCCATGTGTTGTTCTTGTAAAGAGATTGCATCTCTTCATTCATGGCTTCTTTCCACATCTCTACTTCCGAACTGATCTCAGCTTCCCTGAAGGTAGATGGAATAGCCTCTTCAACAACTGGAAGTGCATACGCGACGACCATATCAGTAGTGAGCCAACCCGGTCTCCTAGTATTCCTCCGTGGTCTTCCAACTGCAGTAGAATCTGGAACAGTACCCATGACCTGTTCCTGATCCTCTTCAACATTTTCAGCATTTTCTTCAGCTACTTGATCACCACCCTGTGTCACCTCAGGAATGATCCGAACTGATACTGAATCCTCTAGAGATGGTGGATCTGCATCACTCTCCACCTGCTGCAATAGCTCCTTGGTCTTGCTGGTCTCCACCTGCTTAGAGACCGTAGGCTTCATCAGAGAAGCCTCATCAAATGTGACATCCCTGCTGATTATGAACTTGTTGTCCTTTTGGTCCCAAATCTTGAACCCCTTGGTTCCTCGCTTGAAGCCAACGAACACCTCTTTCTTTTCTCTTGGGTCCAACTTGTCTTCTTTGACATGGTAGTAGGCTGGACATCCGAAAACCCTTAGCATATCATAGTTCTCAGCAGTTCTTCCTGACCAAGCTTCAAGAGGAGTCTTCCCCCTATTGCAGACGACGGCAACCTGTTCACAAGATGGCATGCATACCCCAAAGCTTCAACCCAAAACTTCTTTGGCAGTCCTGCATTGGATAACATACACCGAACCTTCTCTAGTAAAGTCCGGTTCATCCTTTCAGCCACCCCATTTTGTTGCGGAGTCTCCCGTACTGTGAAGTGCCTCTCTATGCCCTCATCAAGGCATAGCTGTAGGAAAGGATCCGATTTGTACTCTCCTCCATTGTCAGAACGGAGGACCTTGACCTTCCTTCCCGTGCTCTCTCCAGATTAGCCTTCCACTTCACAAACAGCTCTAGGACTTCATCTTTGTGTCGCATAGTGTACACCCAACATCACCTAGAGTAGTCATCAATGAACGACACAAATAGTGGTTACCTCCAATCGATGCAGTCTTGGTAGGTCCCCATACATCAGTGTGAACATAGTCAAGAATACCCTCCGTGCAGTGTGAAGCTGTGCCAAACTTCACCTTGCTCTTCTTGCCGATGATGCAATGTTCACATAGATCCAACTTGCAGGTCTCAGCACCCTTCAACAACCCTTTCTTCACAAGAGTTTGCATTGATTTCTCCCCTGCGTGTCCCAGCCTCATGTGCCACAGCCGGGTTGAATCTTCCTTCTGACTGGTAGAAGCTGCCACCTGCCCTGTCACTGTACTACCTTTCAAGTAATACAAGTTGTTCCGGCGATCGGCCTTCAACACCACCATCGAGCCCTTTGTCCTTTTAAGAACTCCCTCTTAATAGACACTCCAAGACCCAATGATTCCAAAGCTCCTACAGAGATCAAGTTCCTCTTCAGCTGAGGTACATATCTCACCTCTTTCAGCTCCCTCACCATCCCATCAAACATCCTGATTAGAATAGTGCCAACACCTCCATGATGCATGGATGATCATCGCCCATGACGACCGAACACCCTTCCAACTTCTCGAAATTGGTAAACTAGTCTCGATGAGGTGAGGACATACATGATATGTTGCACCTGTGTCCAAGATCCACTCGTTCTCACCCGAGTAGCCAATGACGGGAGTGGTAACTGAAAACGAGAATACTGAAGAATCCGAATCTGATCCATCTGCCTGTGATTTGCTGCTTGCAGTTTTTACCACTTTTGCGAGATTTGCTTCAGATTTTGATTCTTTCTTCTTTCCCTTGAACTTTGGACAGTCTACTTTCCAGTGTCCAAACTCTTTGCAGAAGGCGCACTGATTTTTCTTGAGATCCCTGAATCCCGGCCTGGATTTCGATCTTCCTCTAATCTCCTTTCCCTTCCTTGATGAACCTCTGCCTCTTACTTCCAATGCCTCCGCCGATGACCCTGACTGAGAAGGATGCCTCTCATTCTTCCTTTTGTCATAACTCATCAATGCAGACGACACCTCATCATAATTCAAGCTCTGCCTTCCATTAATGAAGGTCAGTGTGAATGTCTCGTACTCCTCTGCAGGAAGCGAATTCAGAAAGATGACCGCCTTATCTTCCTCATCTACCGTGACATCCACATTTAGCAGATCTGTAAGAAGCTTCGTATATCGGTTGATGTGTTCATTTACTGTGCTCCCCTTCTTCATCCGAAACTGATACAGCTTACTCTTAAGCTGCAACCTGGACTCTACACTCTTTGTCAGGTACTTCTTTTCAAGGGTTTCCCACAGTTTCTTCGCTGACGTCTCATGTTGCACAAGGTATTTTATTCTTGTGACAAGTTTGAACGTATCAAGCCACATGCCGTCCTGTTCATCTTCGCCCAGTGTTCATCAGTGGTAGTGTTCTTCTTCTTCGCCAGTAGGAGAGTGTCTTCGAGGTTTGATGCATTCAGCGCATCCATAACCTCGCATCTCCACATACCAAAATTGTTAGTCCCATTAAACTTAACAGCTTCAATCCTTGGGTGATTGTTCATTGCCTTAACAGATGCAGTTTCTTCTGCCATTGAGATTTTTCCTGATTCTCTATCTATGCGGAAGATCAACCAACTTGAAAATAGATCTCTACTCAGATAAAAATAGGATTTTTACCTGACCCTTGAAACCCTAGAACGAGTTTCCCACTGGATCTACTTCAACACAGATTCAACGAGCCCTCCTTGCGTCCTTCTGAGATCGACACACGATCTCCTCGAACACCCAATACCTCCAATCCGAGATCGACACACGATCTCCACCGAATCAGATCTCGAGCCCTTCGAATCCTCAGAAATCCCAAGTGCAACCCGGAAGCTCTGATACCACTTGTTGTGCGCGCAATCCAATCACAACAACCAAACAATAGAGAATCCCAAGATCTCCAGCACAAAGAACAACCCAACAATCACACGAAGAACAGACAAATCACAAAGACGAGATTTAACGAGGTTCGGCCTCAATGCCTACGTCCTCGGGGCAATCAATGGAGAGATTTATATTAGGAAGATGATTACAATAGCTCTTCTTCTCTTTGAATGCAAGAGAACTCTGAGCTTATCCTTTTTCGCAGAGATATAAACCCTAGAATCAACCTTAGGCTTAAATACCCCACATCAGCGGATCAACAGATTTCACCCAAAACCCGACTGTCGGTCGACCGGGACGGTCGACCGACCCCTTCTTCTGGTCGACCCGGCGGTCGACCCAGAAAACCCGAGAGTTGGGTTGATTACAGTCAGTCTATTCTGGTCGACCGGCCGGTCGACCTAGAAAACCCGAGAGTTTGGTTCTGCAATCAGAGCACTTCGGTCGACCGGGCCGGTCGACCGCCCAAATCTCTGTGCATGCTGTGCACGTCGGTCGACCGGGCCGGTCGACCGACCCTCCTGTCTTCTGCTGCTGCTGCTATTTCCTGCCGTTGTCCCTTTGCCTCTCATCGTCGACTTCCTTGGCGATCTTCGACGGCACTTGGCATGACATCACCTCCTTTAATATCCCTCTCCTCCAACAAAAGGATCATATCTTGTCTCTTTGACATCTTGACTTGATGTTTGGCCCTTTTGTTTCTCTCATATTTCGGCTGATTTTTCTTTTTATTATTATTTCTTCATTTATGTTCTTTCTTTGTTTATTTGAAGGAATGATTAAGGAGGAAACTCTCCCTTTGCCCTCAAGGAGAGAATTTCTTAGAAGATTGCCAGCTTGATTTGAACTGGTGCCTATCTCATTAAATTGAAGCACTTTATTTAAAGCTAAAATTACGGATCTAATAAATTTATTTATCGGGTATATGTCTTAACTGTGATCAAACTAAAGAACAATACTCGATATATCTCATTGAAGCAAGCTGATGCAATGCAGAAACTCGATGGATCCTATAGCACTCCTCGTCCACTTCTCGATATCGCAGTGTTGACCGAGAATCTCAATAGACTGTAAATATTGGTTTGTCGATAGCTGGTTTTCATCAAATATGAATAGATATGTCAACCAAAAAAGAAAATATATGACCCTCCCACAAAGAGGATATATATAAATACACACACACCCATAGAGAGAGAGAGAGGAAAATATTCTAGTGAGAACTTTCATGAGAATTCCACTGTGAGCCACTCTGTGGATGACTCGAACCGTTCGTCTTAATTTACATACTCTAATTAGATTAATAATAAAAAATCATTTGATTCCGAGACTTTTTTCTTATACATCAAGTGGTTACAAAATATGTTATATTTGCCGTAAAATAAAGATGTCATTTGATGCATAGATAAAAAAATTCGGAATCGCGTGATTTTTCATTGGCAGCCTAATTAAAATATGTAGATAAAGATGAACGGTTCAGATCATCCATGGGGTGGCCGATTGTGGAGTTCGCACGAAGCGCACGGTGAGAGATAGTTCCCTACATACATGCATGCATACGTGTGTGTGGGGGGGGTTAAGAGAGAGAGAGAGAGAGAGAGAGAGATAGAGAGAGAGTCCTGTGTAGTTTCGAAAGGATTCGAGCCCGAATTCTTCCCACTCAAATACCAACACCCAACATTCAAATGCAAGATCCACTCCACTGAAGTTAATCTATTTATTTAAAGTAACTAAAAATCTAAATCAAGTATCTTGAATACTTTTTGCACATCCATTAAGCGGCACAAAATGAATGGCCGAAATTAGTGAGTTGGCTAGATCTATGTCTTTAAACATACAAATTCTCGATCCGGCCATTTGATCATGATCTAAACATTTAAAAACCCTACAAACCAATTTTTATCAGGTTTAAATGTTCTACACCATTAAACTAATCAACTTACTATTTAGGCCGTCCATTTTTTCCTACTTGATGCATGGGCAAAAAGTATTTAAAATACTTTTTTTTTTAGTTGATAGATACTTGAAATAATATAGATCAACTTTAACGGAATGAATCTTGCATTCGGATAATGTATGATTGTATTTGAGTGGGAAGGATTCGGGCTCGAATCCTTCCAGAACTACACAAGTCTCTCTCTCCATAAGCTATTTCGGAGACTATTTTGTGTCTACTTGATGGATGGACAAAAAGTATTTAAAATATATGATTTTTAATTTTTAGTTTCATGAAATAGTGTAGTTCAACTTCAACGGAGTAGATCTTGCATTCGGTTGTCGTAGAATTGTATTTGAGTGGGAAGGATTCGCCTTGAATTCTTTCGGAATAACACAAGTTTCTCTGTGTATGTGTGTGTGTCCTCAGTAGTGGCCCATCGGTAAGATACTTGGCTTAAAAAACCAAGTTTTCCAAGTTCGAACGCCGCTATCAACGAATATTGTCCCCACGCGGGTGGCGCGTGACTTACCCTGTTACGTGGTAGGAAACTTCCCTAGGCAAGGGCTACGTGACCCGTATGATTAGTCTGGTGGGATAACCTCATCTGTAGAGTCGTGCTTTCCTCGCCTCCATGCGAGGGTATAAAGGCAGTCTCGCAAGAGGGCCCACTGGGATACCTGGGCGATTTTCCAAATACACACACACACACACACACACATATACATACATACATACATATGTGTGTGTGTGTGTGTGTGTTTGTGTGTGTATATATGTACATATATATACACACACACACATACATATATATATATATACACACGTACATACGTACATACATACATACATATGTGTGTGTGTATGTATGCGTACACAAACACACACACACACACACACACATATATGGGTAAAGTGTTCCTACCAGGTCTTCTTAGACTAAAATCTAAGGATGCAGCTTAAAACTCCAATATTCCTATTTTTTTCACGATCAGACCACACATTATTATCTTAATATTCTAAGATGTATACATATAAAAAAAATCAAGTGAGTTGTAGTTTGTTTACTCATTGATTTAATCGTTCTATTTTGTTCTACTGTTAAAAAATCGTTAATACTTGAACCCACAAAAAATAGAGTAAATAAACTCCAAATCACGTAATTTTTTTAATATGTACATCTTAGAACATGAAAATGATATTATGCGGTAAGATAATGAAAAAATCGTGATGTTGGAGTTTTAAGCCGCCTCCTTAGATTATAATCTAAAGAGACTTACTAGGAACATATTACCATATAGACACACACATATACACACACATATATATATCATACACACACACACATATATCACACACACACACATAGATAGACTTGTGTCCTTTCAAAAGGATTTGAGGCCGAATCCTTCCCACTCAAATTCAACCCTCCAATATTTGAATACAAAATTCACTCTTTTGAAGTTGCTCTATATTATTTTAAGTATATAAAATCAAGTATTTTGAATACTTTTTTCCCATACATCAAGTAGGGAACTAGCAGGCGGCCTAAATAGTGAGTTGGTTAGTTTAATGGTGTAGAACATTTGAAACCTAACAAAAATTAGTTTGTAAGGGTTTTTACAAGGTTGAGATCATAATAAAATGACGGATCGAGAATTTGTGTGTCTAAAGACATAGATCTAACCAACTCGCCACTTTCAGCCGTCCATTTTGCGTCGCTTGATGGACTTGCAAAAAGTATTCAAAATACTTAATTTTTTGTATATAGGTACTTGAAATAATATAGATCAACTTCAACGGAGTGGATCTTGTATTTGAATTTCAGAGAGTTGAACTTGAGTGAGAAGGATTCAACCTCAAATTCTTTTGGAAGGACACAAGTCTTTCTCTCTGTCTCTCTGCACACACACACACATATACATGTACATACACACACACACACACACACACACACACACACACACACACACACGCATGTGTGTGTGTGTGTGTAAGAATTATCATTGCAATCCATCCAAATTGTGGTAAGAGATTTCCCGACAAGATTGATCAAACGATAAATTTTGCACCATGGGGTTGAAAGGATCTGAATTATTGAGAGCCGACAAAGATTTCAACACAGAAAGAAGGCAAAGACAGGAGTTTTTTACGTGGAAACCCAAATTGGGAAAAGCCACGAGGAGGAAAGAGAGAATTCATTATTTTCAACTTATTACAATGAATTCTATAGAGCTTGTACTGTGCTTACAATTTGTCAGATCTGATCTCTTTTCTTGTTGGAGGAAAAGGTCTATTTGTATTGAATGTTGGGATGGAGAAGGATGGAACGTTTGTGAGATTGGCGTAACTGCCATGATCTCCATGTGCAAAATTGTTGTAATGGCTGCAATTGTGGGCATTTGACTGTTGGTATTGCCTGCCAAAAATCCTACCTTGTCCATAACTTCCAAGAACGTTATGAACATGAAAGAAGTCAGGCTGTGTAACTGAAAGTAAAAATCAAGAAGTCAGGCTGTGTAACGTTATTGCTGTAGCTATCTGTATGCGGAGATCAAGGAAGGTGGTTGCTGTAACTATCTTCTTGGAGTGGAAATCTCTGAAAAGGAGTGGACCTTGGGACGAGGTGTCTACCTCGGGATCAGATGCGTGTCCTCGGAGGGATGAGCGACTTCGGGAACAGCTGTGTTCTCAGAAGGAGCGGCTTCAGGATGGTGCTCGGTCTTTCTCGACTTTAGAAGATGCTCAAATTTTCTTCTTAGGCCTGCAATGGGCCTACCGGTACGTCGAGTTTGTTACTTATTTGGGATGCTCCTGATGAGGTGGAATACATGTTGCGATTCTGATGAAGATCAAAATTTGACCACTACACTGATCCATGCAGCCATTTACTTGTTTTCAGCTTAAAGGCTAGGGAGAGGACCATAGCCGTCAGAAGATCTTAGCAACAACAAGAATGACCCACTTCATAGGATCAAAAACATACATCAAGCCTCAAAGGCATCTTTACATGTGTAGTCAAAATAAAAACCAAAGACCCTGCAACCAACGTACACAATTCATGTCCACAGAAGAGAATTGATACATCTCTCAGGTCCGCACCATGAAACCTGGCATATAGACACATACATATACTGGCTGTTGGTTCTAGGTTCAATCTGACAACTAATCAAGATCACTGAAATATCAACAATCTAATTGGCCAGGTCGGCAAATATCAGGTGGGAGGTTTTCCGTTCAATAGAACGTTCCTTAATTTAAGAACCACCTTTCAATTTCCTTCCTTGGTTAAACACCAATTAGACTGATATAAATCAGTCTCAATATACTGAATATCAGTATATTCTCTGTATAAAGAAATTAATTCACTTATACAGTACTTGGAGTGAGGTACGCTTAAAGTGAATCTCCTTAAGACAATTACGTCCCCCTCACCGGTGCTAACGGGTTACTGGACGCTGGTCTCCCAAGATACAACACTCCTTCATAGTATTTGGATAGCACTATAAATTACCGTACGGTCGAACCATAGTTAACCAGTACCTACACAGGATTGTTGAAGCAGCAGAACAAAGACAAATTTCAGGAGAATATTTGCCTTTACTTTGGAGGAGCACCCACTGTAGAGGATGAAGGAAGGTTGAAGAATATTCTTCTTCAGAAGTCCCAGATTCAGACAACAATTCTATTAAAGAATCTGTTGAATTTTTTGAGCCCTCTTTCAGAACGAATACGAATTTTGCAGGTCGCTTCGGAAACTGAATCTCCCACTTCTCGTTGGAAGTTACTTCAGAACTTCACTTTCCAGTTCAGAACGAAGAACTTCACTTCCCAGTTCTAAATGAAGAACTTCACTTCCAGTTCAGAACTCAGAGAGAGAAAGAGATTTCGTTTTGTGTTGTGGTGTGTTTTAATTGAGAATTCGGAGCGCTATATATAGCGCTCCAGGAGGGGCCAACGGGTCCGAACCCAACGAAAGGTTGCAACGGTTCAGTCTGAACCGTTGCAATGGTTTGACCCAACAGTCGCAACTGTTAGCTGTCCAACTGGAGCGGTTCGGATCCGGATAGTGGAGCGGGTGTGCTTCACGTAACCCATACCCGTGAGACCTGATTCCAAAAAAATCAGGTCGGGTAGGGAACCCGAACCCGAACCCAGACCCGAGCTCGGCCGGCCGCCGCCAATGGTGCGCACGCGCATGAGTGGGCATGGTTTCCTCCCAATCGCACGCAAAAACTCCAAGTACCCAAAGGGCACACCCTTTGTTCTCAATTTTCTCTATTTAAACACTACGAACTTCCATCCCAGGCCAATGTGGGACTAAATGCTTTTAGCTACCTTTAGTCCCATTTTGGCTTTGAATTAGGCAATCTTTAGACTTGAATATCTCATTCATTCGAAGTCAGAATTGAACATGTGAATATACCACGTTCATCACCATTGGAAGGAGAACACATTCCAACCATCATCCAATTGATTCGATCAACGGATCTCGCCGTAATTCAATTCAAATATTCACATATATATTCTTCATATTCCAACACTGGCTTCATTAGTATACTGACAAATACATTGATTGCTAAGAAAGACAAAACACAAGTGCAGGTTCCAATCGTCTCGCAGGGAGGCCTTAACAGTATCAGAGTCTACTTTTCATTTGCAGCTTTGTATCAGGGAGTATGATCCTGGGACAACTGTTGAAACCTCGGCAGTTTTGTTTGAGATTGCTTTGCAAATATCCTCATGTTTCTTTCCTTCCACAAGTGCCACACAACAGCTGTAAGCACTAATCTAGCAAGTGCTGTAGTTTCAGATATGGCCTTGAAGGAATTGACCACTAGCCTAGCTTCCTAAGTATGGATAGTTGTTGTGGTATTCCCAACTTAAGTTTACAAAGTGTCCAGATGTATTTAGAAAAGCTGCACTCAAAGAACAAGTTTTTCAGGGCAGCAATTACATAATGCACAGGTGTTGCCAGCAATGGATACCATACTTCACTAGTTTATCCTGTATAAGGAGCTTTCCTTGCAAAGCTCAAAGCAAACATAAAGCCATTTTAGGATAGTGGGATAGGAACTAGATTAAGCGCGCGCGCCCACACAGAGAGTAAGATAGACGTGTATCCTTCCAAAAAGATTTGAGACCGAATCCTTCCCACTCAAATACTAATATCCGACATTTGAATACAAGGACGCACTCTGTTGAAGTTGATCCATATTATTTCAAGTATCTATAAACCAAAAATCAAGTGTTTTGAATATTTTTTACTCATGCATCAAGTTGGAAAAAAACGGACGGCTTAAATAGTGAGCTGGTTAGTTTAACGGTGTAGAACATTTAAAACTTAGCAAAAATTGGTTTCTAGGGGTTGTTTAGATCATAATCAAATGGCCGGATCTAGAATTTGTATGTCTAAAGACATAGATGTAACCAACTCACTACTTTTAGCCATTCATTTTGCGCCGCTTGATGGATGGGCAAAAAGTATTCAAAACACTTGATTTTTGGTTTATACGTACTTGAAATAATATAGATCAATTTCAACGGAGTGGATCTTATTTTCGAATGTCGGAGGGCTGAATTTGAGTGGGAAGGATTCAAGGTCAAATCCATTTGGAAGGACACAAGTCTATATGTGTGTGTGTGTGTGTGTGTGTGTGTGTGTGTGTGTGTATATATATATGTATATATCTAGGGCTTACTGTACCTCAGCCTGCAGGCTGAGAGAGTTTTCTCAGCCTGCGGGTGTGGCAACATCACCGCCCCACATCTGTAAAAAAATTTGGCGGACAAAATCCTGTAAAATCCCACCCAATTAAATGCAAGTCACCTCAACATTGTATTTTCTGAAAATACCCTCCCTCACAACCTTTTACCTTATTGTAAAAAAATTGTCTTCCAAAAATTTACAGCTCTAAAACTTCAACCGGCGGTTCTGATCCAATTAGTTCTTTTCCTTCTAAAATTTGATCCGTTTTTTAAAAAACATATTTGCAACTGATGGCGCCTAAGAAATCATCCGTTGAAAAAGGTACTACAAAAATGATATTTTCAAAAAATTTTAGGGTTTGTGTATTTTAATAGTTTTAAATTTTTTCAAGATTTATTTCTGAAGTTGCACGTTTTTTTAATTTTTTTTTTAAATATTGGAACCATGGTCGCAATTAAGAAAGAAATTTTCAAACTTGAGACGATAAAGGTCCTATTTTTTGAAAGTTTTTATTATTACTTCTATTTTTACTGTGTCGCAGTTCAGATCTGTGCGACTTTGGAATTTTTTTTTTTTTACCTTTCCTTGTAGACGAATGCGACGTAGGTCGCAGTATATGAAACTTACTTTTTTTTTTCTTACATACTGACGACATGGGGTCGCAGTTCAGATCTTATGCGACCTTGGTCGCAGTGTAGTCCTAGTTCTAGTTGTTTTTTTTTGCAATGCATGACTGCGACCGAGGTCGCAGTTTATTAAAAAACAAATATGCTTTTTATTCCTTATAATTTTTAAATAATCATTGGTCTAAAGTGTTTAATTTTCTTCCTACGTAGGTAAACAACAGATACAGGTTTGTCCTCTGAGATCAAGCATAAAACCAATGTGCCAGTTAATGAAGAAATTTAAGAAGTACATACAGGCTGATTTTGTAGAGGCGATGAAGAATACCCCATTTGGCCCAATCTTCATGGCGTTCTACAATGAAGAATTTGGTGCTGAAAAGGCTCTAAAATCAAACGTTGCCGTCTACGTATTTTAGACAAGTATGATAGGAATACAAAGACCTTTACAATTGGGGGCAAAGAGATTGAGTTAACAGTGGAGGATGTTGCCCTAACTTTTGGTCTACCTGTCAATGGGGCAGATTTTGTGATGAATAAGACATGTACGATGAAAGATAGAGGGGTTATAAAATATTTTTTTCCCAATATAAAGAAGATCACAAAAGTATCTATTGAATATGCTTTGGATGATCTTCTTGTCAAGAGAAGGAAGAGGGATATATTAGATGTGACACCGGATGAACAATCTGAGCAGCAATTGTCTATAAATGAAATTATAAGAGACATAAATAGACTTGCAGCTCAAGACTTTACCACATTAGTCATCATGTACATGTCGGCCACGCTTTTCTTCTCTGGCAGTAAATGCCGTGGTATATTGTGGAACAGATTGCCAATATGCAACTGATGAGGACAATATGCTGGGCAAAAGCTGTTTGGCAATTCCTGATTGACTCAATGGACATCTTCAGGCAAACCACGTACGAGCTGCAAGGATGCTCCGTGCAAATTATTGTAAGTAGAAATCTCAAATTTGGCCAACATTGTATGAAATTTACCCATAAATTGAGAAAATTTGTGGAAACTAATTTATTTTTCATTTTTGCAGTATTGGCTGTGTGAGAGGGCACCTATTTTTGAGCAGAGGTCTGGTTTGGAGGAAAAAACCCCACGCGCAGTAAGATGGGACCTCCAAAATATTAGCAGATCTCTACTTGAAGTTGATCTAAAAAAGATTGACAGCAATATTGTAAGTTAAACTTCTTTTTATGTGTAGTACAAATAAAATGCGACCATAGTCGCAGTATTGAGCTGCACCTTTCGCAGTGTAGTTTCTGCCTGACAAATAATGTGCGACCATGGTCGCATTCTCTTGAAAATACCCTTTTCAACAGAATTACGACCATGGTCGCAGTGTTAGCTGCATGTCTTGGCAGATAAATTTATGCACGACAAACATACTGCGACCATGGTCGCATTCTTATCCAAAATATTTCATAAATAAACTGCGACCATGGTCGCAGTATCATTATTTCATTGTTTTATTTTTAGCTTACCTTTTTATATTTATTTTCAGATTTTGAGTCGAATGGCCAACATCTCTAATGCTGAAAAAAATATGGTTGGCCTTCCTGTTGAAGCTGAAGAGGATGAGGAAGAAGAAGTAGCAGAAGATGAAGGTGAAGATGAAGAAGAAGAAAAAGAAGAAGAAGAAGGTGAAAGTGAAGGAGATGAAGGAGGCCATACATGTAATGAGGCTGACATCCCGGCTGAAAAGGAGCCAGAACCGGCTGAAACGAGTGAGCAAGAACCAATTTTTCAAGGTTATTTGCCACCTCCACCGGATGTTCAAGCAGAAGAAATAAAACAATTGAGGTCTGAAAATCAGCACTTGAGAGATTATGTTTCTCAGCTTGAAAAAAAGATTGAAAATATGGAGACTGAGAAAAGACTCAAGGCTGAATTAAAATTAAAAATGAGAGAAAAAAGAGAGAAGAAAAAAACAAAAAAGGCAGCAGAGGAAATTAAAGGTTAAAAAAGAGGAAGAAGAAGAGCTGCTGAGAGCAGCCGCTGCTGCGAAAAAGAAGAAGGAGAAGAAGAGGGAAGAAGAGAAGGAAAAGGAGAACAGGAGGAGAGAAGTGGAGGAGAAGGAGAAGGAGAATAGAAGAAGGGAAGAGGAGGAGAATGAAAGGAGGAAGAGGGAAGAGGAAGAGAAAGAGAAGGAGAAGAAGAGGGAAGAAGAGAAGGAAAAGGAGAACAGGAGGAGAGAAGTGGAGGAGAAGGAGAAGGAGAATAGAAGAAGAGAAGAGGAAGAGAATGAAAGGAGAATAAGGGAAGAAGAGGAGAAGGAGAAGAAGATGAGGGAAAAGGAGGAGCAGGAGAAGGAGAAGAGGAGGAGGGAAGAGGAGGGGCAGGAGAGGAGGAGGAGGGAAGAGGAAGAGAATGAGAAGAAGAGGAGGAAGGCGCAGATGGAGAACAAAAGAATGAAGGAGCAGATGGAGAAGCAGGCTGAAGAGGAGAAGAAGAAAAACTGGAAGAGGATAAAATCATGGGTTCTGAGTCTATTTTAAATATTACTGGAGAAGATGTGCCAAGTTTTTCTCTAAATATAAGTCAAATGACTCAAGAAATCCAAAGAGATACAGCTTCTGAAGAAGAAATTCAAGAACATACTCCGCCTCAGAAGCAATCCTCAAAAGAAGCTATTTTGGAAACCTCTAAAGGAACAATAGAAAGGGGAGTCAAAGAATGCAAGCGCGCTGAAAGAGATCGACTTTGTTTATCCAAAACAGAAGAAAAAAAAAATGAAAATCCTCTTCCACAGCCTGCGGCTGCGAGTTCTACGCTGGTTTCGGCGACAAAGAGATTTCCTTCACTGAGCCAAAATCGAGAGAATTGACCGAAACTACATCATACAGAATTCTGCAGCCCCATCAACAAGCTCTTATAAAATATTTCTTCGACAAGTCCTACTCTGAGTAAGTTAATTCATATCAAAAAAATTCTGTTATACCTTTATATAAGAACAATTAAATTACTAACTTTGTTTTGAATATCTTGCAGTTCTACTGTGTATCAGGATACCAATAATGCAATCATCATTTCAAGGAATGACATTGAGGACCTGATGTTCAGTAGAGACTTAGATGCAAATGTAATTCATTTCTACATGCAGCATCTTGAGAAAAGAGAAGGATTAAAAAGCATATTCTTCCGAAGCGAAGCTTGGGTAAAAATCTACTTTCTCCTTTACGGTTTAATGTAATATCAACTTTGGAACAGATTACTAATATTCTCTATCTCTGTGTAGGCATAAATCATGTACTGCGACTAAGGTCGCAGTGAATAATTAAAATGTACTGCTACTAACACATGTACTGCGACTAAGGTCGCAATTTATAATTAAAATGTATTGCTACTAACTCAGGTACTGCGACAAATGTAACAGCTGCGACCTGCGACCAAGGTCGGAGCTGCGACCAAGGTCGCAGTTTATAATTAAAATGTATTGCTACTAACTCAGGTACTGCGACAAAATGTAACAGCTGCGACCTGCGACCAAGGTCGGAGCTGCGACCAAGGTCGCAGTTTATAATTAAAATGTACTGCTACTAACTCATATACTGCGACTAAATAATATAGTGCGACTAAGGTCGCAGTTTATAATTTTTTGTTATATTTTTAATTCATTTTGTATTTGATTTAAATTTTTTTTTTCTTGTCCGCAGCACGGTGTTGTAAATAAAATTGAAGATCTGAAAGGTCATTTCATCAAGCAGAAGCTGTTGAAAAACTGGACAGCTGACGTGCAGTACATGTTCTTCCCGATCAATCACAAACATAGTGCCGACGAGCCGGGATTTCACTGGACCTTGCTGGTATTCGATTGCTCCACAGAAGAGTGGATTTTTTACAACTCTTTGGTCCCAGCTGACAAAAAAAGTAGTATAACAAAGCTTTACCAAAGAGATGCAAGAATAATGGTGAGTTAAATTTTAATATTTTGATTACTGAAAACTTGCAATTAATTTGATTAATACTAATTTTTGTTCCTATTGACATTGCAGAAAGATAGATTATTAGAGATTTTGAGATTCATTCCAAAAAATTAATGAGAAAAATTAAAATAAAATACGCAAAATGCCCCCAACAAGCAAACAGGTATATAAATTTTTGACATCTAATTTCATTTCATATTTTCTACTTTTTTTTAGTACAAAATCTAATTTCATTTAGTGATTGCTCTATGGAAATTTCAGTGTTGATTGCGCTATATATGTATGCAAGTACATGGAAAGCATAGCGTCTGGCTATAATCCATCAGCTGTTGATGCTGTTACGGTTGCTGGTGTACAGAAACTAAGAAGTGAGCTTGCATACATGATACTTGCAGATGTAGAGAAGAGTTGGGATGAAGAAACAGACATTATACGACATACGACATATGAAGACTGATAGTTGACAAATTATTGATATACCACAGTTGTTTTCTATAAATGTAAAAAATATTTCAAGTGCAATTCATTGCATAATTTTTTGGTTGTATTGATTTAATTTATACATATTTCTATACATTTATTTATTATAACTTCCATTGATTATTTACAGTCTTCATTTGTTACAACTTGGCTTTTACTATTGCGTACTGATGTTAGAAACAAACATGCCTTCAATAATTGTGTTAATCAACAATAACACTGCGACCTTCGTCGCTATGCGTATTAATATAAAGGAAACACCTATCTAACGTACAGCGACTTAAGTCTTCACCATTTCAAAATTCTAAAAAGAAGGTTGCGACTTTGGTCGCAGTTGATAGCCGCAGCCTTAGTAAAATACAATGCGACTTTGGTCGCAGTTGATGGCGGCAATGTTTTAATCAACAATAACACTGCGACCTTGGTTGCTATGCGTGTTAATATTAAGGAAACACATACCTAACGTACTGCGACTTAAGTCTTCACCATCTCAAAAATTTAAAAAGAAGGTTGCGACAGTTGATAGCCGCAGTCTTAATAAAATACAATGCGACCTTGTTCGCAGTTGATGGCGGCAATGTTTTAATCAACAACAACACTGCGACCTTTGTCGCTATGCGTGTTAATATAAAGGAAACACCTACCTAACGTACTGCGACCTAAGTCGCAGTACATGTAGTGCGACCTAAGTCGCAATACATGTAGTGCGACCCTAGATTGCAGTTGTTGGCCATCTTTATCAATAACAACACTGCGACCTTGGTCGCAAATAACCATGTACATGCGACCAAAGTCTCTGACTACATTATGTACAAAAAAATTAAACTATAAAGTAGAATTTTGTAGCATTAAAACTTTAAAGTACAAGTACATAAAAAATAATACAGTAGAAATTAAAGAATGATAATAAATCTGATTATAATTACACGCCAGTGTCAGAATGCGACTTAATCTCTCTACACTGTGCGACCCTGGTCGCACTTCATAAAAAATTAAAGTCTTTGTTCCATCGAGATGGAGGCAACCCAAACCTACTTCTTCTGCCAATAAATAAATAAATAGTAAGAATTTTAAAGATTAATCGTTATAAAAAAATTGATTAACAGGTTTAATGTAATATACCATTAACGGACAACCAGTCCTGTAATGGCCCAGCTCTTGGCAGTTACCACATCTTCGATGCTTAACTTCCTTCTGATATATAGAATCTTCAAAACCAGACTTAAGCCTGGATGCAGCTCTAGGTCTCCCCTTGGTTGGTACAAGACCAATTGGATCACGTATATTCAATTCTTCACCATCTCGCAATATGACAACGTATCCACTGGAACCAACGGCAGTCTTAGGATGTGATGAATGATCATTCCTGACATTGCTCTGTATTCTCTAGTGGTATCTTGGGCGAAACTTTCCAAAACTCCCTCCAACTTTGAAATATTTTCATCAGAATCAGCGACCATGTCCAGAATTGCATTAAATTTTGAACGAACTGTCCACAATCTAGCCGTCCGTGGAGTGCCTTGACTGGGAAAAGGCCTCATGCCATTTTCAATTGCAACATTTTTGTAACGAGCATCCAACCTCCATCTCTGAAGTATATATGATTCCGGTATATGTGTAACGTGATTGCGCCACAAAATACACAGAATATGTCTACATAGGATACCCTCTGTTTCAAATAACGAGCAACTGCAAGAAACATGAAGTTCCTCTCGCTTATCATAACTGACCTTTTCCCAACTGTCTTTTGATTCTGAAAAATTACCAACCAAATATGTTGATCCAGGTTTGTCATGTTCCACCTCTTCTGAAAATAGTGTCATTACAACTGCCCATTCCTTTGGAACAACTGAAAAATCTTCGGTGTATACAACTTCGATACCTGTATCTCATATGGATTGGATGTACAATTGGGCACAGAATTCAAACCCCTAAAATCTTGAAGAGATTCAGATGCACGACGGGAAGCAACGGCTTTATCATATTGGTGAACAAATTCCACTAGTTTAGTGTTTGAGTTAACAAAACCACCAAAGAAGGAATTAATACTCTCGGATCTCTGACTGGTTGTCATTCCAGCACAGAAAACATCCTTGAGATATGCATTAACCCAATGTCCACGAAGCCTGTACATCTTCATCAACCAACTGTCATCTTCTTCTTCTAACTGATATTTTTCACTCATCAGATGCCATCGTTCCTCACAAGTGCTTATATCGCAGGAGGTGTACCAAGCATGGAAATCGGAGACCATATCTTCTCCATACTTGTTAGCCATTGGGATTTGTTGCTCGGCAATATGTTTCCGTACATGCCAGAAACAGTAACGGTGCAGAGACGTCGGGAAAACAATCTTAATGGCCTCACCAATCTGTGCATCCTGATCAGTAATAATCAGCTTCGGTTCAACTCCATGCATGCACTTGAGCCATTTTTGGAATAACCAAACAAAAGTATCCCTCTGCTCATCAGCAAGCATTGCACAGCCGAACAAAATTGACTGCCGGTGATGATTTACTCCAGTGAATGGAGCAAATGGCAAGCTCAAGTTATTAGTTCTGTATGTGGTGTCAAAAACGATCACATCACAGAAGCTCAGATACGAGGAAATAGCTCTTCCATCAGCCCAAAAAATGCTTCTAAGTGTGCCCGCATTATCAACTTCACTTGAAAAGAAGAATTCTGGATCGGTCTCGGCTTTCTCTTGAAAATATTTGATAATAGCAATAAAACTCATGACCGCAGTTATTTCTACGTTGACGAGTGAAATCAATAACTTGTTGAGGGCGCACTTCTTCACAGCCTTCTCCCTGTCTCATTGCATTAACAACGCGGGAAATATTTGAAGGCCGCATTCTAACATTAACCAGATTGCTCATAATGCTTCTGCTAATTGTTGAACGATGAGTCTGGTGAGAGTAATGGTGATGTACCTTATCCGGGCTAGACAATTTATGTGAATGAGTATCAACAAATTTTGTGATAACCCAATATCGAGTTGAGTCCAAAAATAAACGAAGACGGATATGCATCTCAGCAGGACAAGCTACTCTAGTGTTAACTCGACGATGCACTGTAAGCCCCTCCTGTCTTTTG
>JAVJIF010014369.1:0-57500 GCA_038442645.1 Agave tequilana | reverse complement strand
TGTTTTACTTTAACACTCAAATGAGACTTTGTGTTCGCCTTTGACTAGAATGAGGCATTAAAACTTTCTTGAGAAAATTAAATAGTTGAGTTGAAGATTAGCAAGCCCGGATCATTTTCATAATTTAAATCACAAACAAACACAATCACTCTCAAAACATTTTAAAGATCATCTTCACCAAAGCCTTCTCCAATTTTTCAAGTTTTCTTTAAATCACTTCTCTACTCTCCATTCCCTTTTCAATTTAAAAAACACCAACACCAATCTTTGTTTTTAAAATATAACATCGAAACGCTTTAATCACATTTTGCCTCGTGGACACGACCTGTTAGCCCTACGCTACACAGTAATTCTCATATTTTCTACAATTAACTTTGGCACCGTTGTCGGGGAGGGAACGGTGTAATTATTTTCCAAAAATTTTGGTGTATTGTTTCAGGGTGAAAGAAATCAGATTTAGTGTTCAAGCATTGCAGAAGAAGACTTTCTATTTTGTGCCCCTACTCTAAAAAGTAGGAAACAGAATTCCAAGAGATTTTCGTGCAAAAGCTTTCTTTTTGGACTACTAAAAACTCTTTTTTGCAGGACATATTCCTTTGCAAAAATAAAGTTTCTACAAGTGCTCTTTCTGCTATCTTTTGATATTTGCATAACCCTATTTTAATCCAACAGTAATCTGATTGATTGCCAATTTCTTAGAAAACATTTAGACTTGCATTTTAGGTATTTGTCTAATTACGTTTACTTTTCAAATTACTATTAAAGAAAGCTAGAGATAAGGAATATTGGCATAGCATCTAACATAGATACATTCTTGGGTGATTTATTTGCTTTTTGATTGTTACTTGCTTTATATTTGCACATTTGCACAATCAATCTTAAGGACAAAACCCATCACAAGATATGGTGGGGGGAGTCATTACCCTTCTTTAACCCACAAATCATCTCCAAGTACGCACAGTCTAAGCCTAACTTAAAATCTAATAGACGTTGGCCTTAAGGACATCTCGAGCTCATTAGGAGATTATCCTAAGGGGAAAGGTATTGGAATTAGACTCATGCCAAAACAGTGTCAAAGGACAGGGATTGAGGGGCGAAAGCCTAAAGGCTGGTGGCTTGGCTTAATTAGGCATATTGCTTTTGTGCGGATACCTCCCACCAATCTTTCCCTGACCTGGCTGATTAGCTTTGGTCAGAGTCTGCATTATACCTCCTATGGACAATCAACCAGACAGGAGTTGTCTAGGCCTAAGGTTTACCGTAAACTAGGCTTGGTTGCTTTTTCTCATGACTATTGGTAAACTTGTTTGTGGTAGTGTTTGTATATGCAAGTGTGGTCGAGGGCCCCAAATTCATCTAGGTTAACTAGAAACACATCACCACCCAAGCTTGAGCCAAAATCAAATCCGGTTATGGCTCAACCAACATCCTTGCAGGATAGGTTCTACCCATGAGAACATCACTTCTATCTTGCATCCAAATTTCATCGATTGGTGAACACAACTTTGAGCTCAAGTCTCAGTTCATCAACACACTCTCTAAGTTTCAAGGCTTAGAGTCCGAAGATGTATATTTCTTTATAAGAGAATTTGAGAAAGTATGCTTAATGATGAAAATCTCACACCTTGTAGACGATGCTATTAGGTTGAGATTTGTCTCATTTGCTCTTAAGGACTCAGTAAAGAAATAGCTTTACAGCTTAGCGACTAATTCTATCACATCGTGAGATGGTTTAATCAAGGTTTTCTTGAAGAAATTCTATCTAATTCACAAGACCGCTCTCATTAGGGAGAACATCATGCAGTTCAAGTAAGAACCTAGTGAACCATTTTTGAAGTACATTAAACGCTTCAAAGACCTCCTTATCCAATGTCCTCATCATGACATAGAGAAGCAGAGACAATACCAAATTCTCTATGACGATTTAGACTATCAGAGCAAAACCCTCTTAGAGACTGTGTCAAGGGGGATCCTTGCAAAAGGATGAAAATTAAGGGTGGGATTTATTTGAGAACTTAGCCGGAAAAAACCATCCAATGGGAATCTACTCCCGAAAAGTCTAGGAACACAAATCATGTCTCTTCTAGAGGAGGTCTCCATTCTATGGAATCATCCACAGCTGTCGAGGCTAAAATTTCTAGCCTAATCAGAAGAATGAAAGCTCTAGGAATCAAGGAGCCAGCTTCAGTCAACCAAGTCAACCAAAATCAATTTTCAACTCCGGGCTGTACTTACTATCAGGCCATAAATCATGTGTTTAAAGAGTGTCCAGTGTTTCAAGCTCAACAATAATTATCTGAACAGATGAATGCGGCCTTTTCAAGGCCTCATAACAATCCTTATACTCAAACATACAATCTTGGCTGGAGAAATCACCCAAATTTCTCATGGAGCCAAAATAACATTGACCACTCAAGGTCAATCACTTCTAACATCCCAATCATAATCATAATTCTTCCTATCATCAACCCAATTACCATTCCAATCACAATCATCAATCTAATTTTTTCAATTATCAACCAAACTTTTCTAACCATGCTCCACAATCATCCTTTCAAAGTCCTCCACTTGAGAAAGAATGACTGATTTTGAGAAGGATATGGAAAGGTTTATGAGGAACCAAGAGTCCCTCATACAAAAACTGCAAAACAATGCACAAGCTATAACGAGGTTAGAGGTTCAAATTGGTCAGCTAGCTAATTCACAAAATGAGAGGCCCAAGGGTACTTTTCCTAGTTAACCATTAACGAACCCACAAACTTCTTACCAAGTTAATCTGGCTGAGGATCAACAGTTAAATCAATGCAATGTTGTTCATACATTGAGGTCAGAAAAGAAAGTTGATAGTCAAGTGTCTACATAACCCAATACCATTCAGTACAACAACACACAAGCATCCACTTCATCTAGTTCCAATCCATCCCAATCTAACGAGTCTGAAAAAGAAAAGTCAGCCACTCAGGTGCATAAGCTTATAATATCATTTTCAAATAGGCTAAAGAATAATAAGCAAAATCTACACATGGATAAGATAATTGAGATCTTCAATCAAGTGAAGATAAATATGTCACTTCTTGATGCAATCCAACAAGTCCCGTCTTATACAAAATTTCTTAAGGGCATGTGTACAAAGAAGAGAAAGACTAATGTACCCAAGAAAGTCTTCTTAGACACTAACATTAGTGAGCTACTGTCGGGTCTGATCCCTGTCGAGTACAAGGATCCGGATTGTCCCACCATTGCCTACACTATAGGACAAGTCGAGATTGGTCATGAACTTCTTGACTTGGGGGGAAGTATTAACTTGCTCCCTTTCTCAGTTTATTAGTAACTCGGATTGGGTAATCTTAGTCTAACTCGAGTCACTATCCAACTGGCTGATTGTTCAGTGAAAGTTCTCAAAGAAAAATTAAAGACATTCTTATCCAAGTCAGGGAGTTTATCTACCTAGTAGATTTTATTATTCTTGAGACCCAACCTGTATCCAATCCTAAGTCTCAAACTTCCGTTATCTTATGGCATCCATTCCTTGCGACTGCAAATGCGATCATCAATTGTAGGAACGGATCCATGAGATTGACCTTTGGAGACATGACTAAAGAGGTCAATGTTAACCTAAAAAAAATAACCTCGTAAGATAAGAGAACAAACGTTTGAGGTAAACTTCATTGAGAACAATTGTGATGAAGAAAGTGAAGGTATAAAGAATAAGTTTCTATTTCTTAATGAATTATTTAAGAATGAATGTGATTATAATAATGAGAAGACATATGTTTGAGATTCTAATTTTAGAATCCGCTTTAAAAAAAAAAGAAATTTCATTTGAATAACTTCACTTTCGATGAGCCAATCAATAATATATCGCATGAGAATATAATTCAAGAACCTCCGATTGACCTAACTTTTGAAAATCTCTTTGAAACTCATGTCTTTGGATGAACCGACTAGGGATATTTTGGTTAATTACACACCTCCAGGGGAAAGTGTTGATCTAAGTTTTGAGGAGATGAATGGACATGATAGAATTCTTAGGCATTCAGTGAGGAAGATCCAACTAAAAGCTGTGATGGTAATCAATTTTTGAACAATGGATGTAGACATATGAGAAAGAAGAGCTTAAAAAAGGTAAGACTAGGAAGAATGAGAACTAAAACGACAAAAAAAATTGGTCTTCCCACTGTGCCCTATAAAGAGAACCCATTGGAATGATGGGATGTGAGCTAGAGGGATGAGATGTAAAAAGATTTAGGTGTGGGAGAAACAAGATGTTGTACATATTTTGGTATATATATATATATATATATATATATATATATATATATATATATATATATATATATATATTATGCACCTCTTTTTAACTTTATTTAATGCATTCATGCATTACAACCATACATTGAGAACAATGCATGAGATAAGTGTGGCGGAGGGCTCTAACATGACTAATATAACTAAAAAAAACTTTTTGGAAAAAGAACAATATTTTGACTTATCTTTTGTAAGAAATTAAATCAATTTTAAAGAATAGGAGAATCATAATTAGGATTTCTTTTACTTAATCAAAATAAGATTGTTTTTTTGATTTCTAGTGTTAGGAAGAAAATTTGAAAAAGTAATTTAGTCTTGATCTTTACCTTGATGAAATATGCACACTTTATACACTTGCACACTTAGGATTCAAAAACAAAGATCTTATGACTCATAAAAATAAAAATATATGTATATATATGAAAATCTAAAAATAAAAATTTAATTATTGATTAGTTAGGTGCTTTGGCCTAAGCAAGCCTTGGTATTTATGCAAAAGTTGATTAGATAAGTTTGGAAATATAATAAATATACACATACATATAGGTAATCCTCCGATTAAGCTGGGTATTTGTGCCTCATAAAGTATAAGTATTCACACCTAAAAGTGATACATCTTATAAATAAAATCCTTAGTTTGGTGACCTTGTTTGCTCGAGTCCTTAAGTCCTTAGGGTATCTTCTCCCCGGTGCCTTAAGACCGTCCAATTTGGGTATCACCAACTAAAGACTCGTTACATGGGCAAATTAGAAAGCCTAATAGAAATAAGGAACAACCACCACCAAAAATAAATAAATAAATAATGTATAAGAGTTAGAGATAAAAAACCCTTAGTAAAAATTTCACGGTCACAAAGGTGCATATGACTTAGGGTAAAGTAATAGACTATATGAGAAATAAAATTTGACTTCTTACTTTGATTGATAACAAGTTTTTGAATAGAGACTAAGTTTAGGAATGAAAAGTTTGATTTTCCTATAACTTATAGGTTACTTGAACTCTTACAATAATACTTCAAATACTTTCTCTCTTTTCAAAATACTTTTCGAAAATACTAACACTTTTCTCTTTCTTTATGGATTTTGTGGGTGTAATCCAATGAAAACCCTCACGAGACAAAACTCATCCTCTAGGAGTAACTTAGAGGTTTAACGGCTTATTGCACATGCTTAGTGCAATCAAGTGACCTACGAAAGGGGTCAAATAATTTCTTAGAATTAGTTTGATGTTTTGCTTGAGATAAGTGTGGGGGTGTGATCGGACTCCAATATTGTATATATACGATCACATTCCTATATTTATTATCTAATAGATTCTATTATTTAGTCTTATGTTATCTAATAATGTGCAGGCCTTTAACAAGGGAGAAAGAAGAGAAAACAAAGCCCAAAAGCCCACTAAAATTCAGATCAAGGACTAGGGCAAACTTTAGCTGAAAATCAAAAGATATCAGGGAAGTGGCAGCAAATAAAATAGGTTAAACAGATTTTTATAGATCCAATTGGTAAACCAAAGATCAACAGAAGAATCATAAAAATCAGAAGATCAAACGAGAAATTTCATTGGATAAAAAAGGAAAACACAAAATCTATAACCATCTCAGATCTGCTGCTCTTCTATTGAGATAGGGGGAGCAAACCCTCTATCTGCTCATGCTCTCCCCTCTTATTTTTCCTATAAATACCAGAAAATTTGCAATGAGAAAGAACGGAAGAATAGTTTAACTTTCTAGCTATATTTTTAGGATTTGAGATCATTGTTAAATACTTTATGAGAAGTAGTATCTCATTTTTATTTTTATAGTTCAGTATAGAAATAAGTGATAGAGAAAGAGAGAAAGAGAGATTGTAATCCGACATTGAAGTGACATCAATAAAGATTCAAGATCTTCCTTCTTCTCCAAACTATCTGGTATGTCACATTTGTTTTATATGCATTGTTTTACATTAATCATGAGTAGCTAAGCGTTTTTTCTGGGCTCCCTAATTTATCCCTTCTACTCCTCTTCTCTTGATTGATTTTTATGAAAGCAATCACACTTGAAACATGTCAAAATCATACTTTTGAAAACGTGCACTTTTGTGTGCGTATATTTTTGAGCCTCAAATATATATTCAACTCTTTAACAAACTAGTTTCTTATAAGGTTCTGATTTACTAGAAGAATCTTCAAGCGGGCTTCTCTGATAGTGACGTTTGAGTGATGAGTGCTTTGAGATATGTTCCCGTACTTGAGTACCCTTGAGCCATCAACACCTTCCTTTAGAAGAAGAAACCTGTTAGATCTTCTTGAACCCTGTTAGATCTTTTTGAACCCTGAAATACACTCTAGAACTTGATTAGTACCAAATAACTTCTCATGCTTTGTTATCATCAAATCACAAAATCAGGGATTTTAACCTTTGACCAACAATCTTCCCTTTTTGATAATGACAAAACATATGAGTTATTTAAAAGAAAATCTAGAAAAGAGCTTTGTAAAAACTCCCCCTAAAGTTACGCTAGTTATCAAGTACAAGATATCAACAAGTTATATGATAAAGGCATTGTGTAAGAGCATGATCAAATAAAAACCAATAAATACTCCCTCAAGTTATGCTAGCTATCAAGTACAAGATATCAAAAGTTATATAATAAAGGCATTATATAAGAGCAAGATCAAATAAATACCAATAAATACTCATAAATACTTCTTCTCCATTTTGTTGTGCATCAAAAAGGGTAAGTAAAAGCAACCAAAAATTAAAACATATGTAGAAAGGAAAACTCATGAATCAACAATACAAACATTTAGCTCTCCAGAAATGAAAGAGAATCTGTTATAATTAAGTGGTTTAGTAAAAATATCTGCTAGTTAAAAATCAGTTGAAATATAATCAATTTCATTATCACCTTTCTCAAAATGATATTGAATTTCTACGTGCTTTATCTTACTATGTTGATTTACATTTTTAGTTATATGAATAGTACTAGTATTATCACAAAATATCTTAATATGATCATAATGCAAATCATAGTCAAGGAGAGTATGTTTCATCCAAAGGACTTGTGCGCAACAAGCACCGGCCGCAACATACTCCGCCTTAGCGGTTGAGAGGGCTACAGAATTTTATTTCTTGAAGGATCTGAAACAAGATAATTTCCTAGAAACTGACAAGTTTCACTTATACTCTTTCTATCCACTCTACAACCGGTATAGTCAGCATCCAAAAAACTCGTCATGAAAAATTGTCCGGTCTTCGGATACCACAAGCTTATTTCAATAGTGCCCTTAAGATATCTAATAATGTATTTTACCGCAATCAAGTGGGACTCTTTAGGACAAGAGTAGAATCTAATACATAGACATACACTAAACATGATATCCGGCCTACTAGCTATTAAATAAAGTAAACTACCAATCATGCTTCTATAAAACTTAATGTCTACATTTATACCTTATTCATCCTTGTCACGTTTTGTTGTGGTCGCCATGGGAGTTTTGCACGACTTTGCCCCTTCAAGCCCAAATTTCT
This sequence comes from Agave tequilana, assembly GCA_038442645.1. Classification (NCBI taxonomy): domain Eukaryota; kingdom Viridiplantae; phylum Streptophyta; class Magnoliopsida; order Asparagales; family Asparagaceae; genus Agave; species Agave tequilana. The sequence goes on along the minus strand of JAVJIF010014369.1, from coordinate 49,677 downwards.
TGATGAGTTCCTTTGTGTACTTGGCTTGATGTATAAAATTCCCATCACTCCTTTACTTGACTTGGAGTCCAAGAAAGTAGTTTAACTCGCCCATCATAGACATTTCAAACTCATTCTTCATGCATGATTCAAAATCTTTACAAAGCTTTTTAGTAGATCCAAATATAATATCATTAATATAAATTTGAACAATAAGAATATCACTATCTACATATTTTGTAAATAAAGTGGTATCTATTTTACCTTTTACAAAATCATTTGAAATAAGAAATGTTGAAAGTCTTTCATACCAAGCTCTAGAGCTTGTTTTAAACCATATAAAGCTTTGTCTAATTTCAAAACAAAATCCAGATGTGTAGGATCAACAAACCCCGGGGGTTGTTCAACATACACTTTCTCTTCAATAAAACCATTTAAAAATGCGCTTTTGACATCCATTTGAAAAAGTTTGAAAACTTTATAAGAAGCAAAAGCATGCGTAATCTGTGTGGCTTCAAACCGTGCTACGAGTGCAAAGATTTTCTCAAAATTGATACATTCGATTGGGTGTAACTTTGAGCCATTAACCTTCCTTTATTCCTAACAACATTACCCAACTCATCTAACTTGTTCTTAAAAATTCATTTAGTACCAATTGTTGGTCTATCATGGGGTCTAAGAACAAGGTGCCAAACTTGATTGCGCTCAAATTGATTGAGCTCTTCTTACATTGCAAGTAACTAATATGAGTCGCCCTAAGCTTCGAGGATGTTCTTTGATTCAGTATGAGAAATAAAAACAAAATGGCCACAAAAATCATGGAGTTTGGAGCGAGTAGTTCCCCCCTTTGATACATCACCTATGATGAGTTCCTTCGGATGACTTGTAGCGAATCTCCAATCTTTTGAAAGTGGTAGTGTTGGTGCCACTTCAACCGCTTAAACTTCTCCTTGTTTATCAAGCTTTGGCTTATCTTCTTGGATAGGTGAGTCCTGCAACGTCACTTTCTTCATGTCTTCACCTAAAGAATCAATCCCTACAACATTCTTAACAAAAGCATTAGATTCTTCAAACTTAACATGCATAGATTTTTTAATTGTCAAAGTAGATTTATTGAAGATTTTATAAGCCTTGCTAGTGTTAGAATAATCAACAAAAATAACTTTAAAAATTTTAGCATCAAAATTTTCTAAGTTATCTTTAGTGTTTAAAACAAAACATTTGCATCCAAAAACTCTAAAGTAAGAAATATTAGGCTTTCTCAAATAGTAAATTTCAAAAGAAGTTTTGAAAGTATTTCTATAAAAATAAATTCTATTTTATATGTAACATGAAGTGTTTATGGCCTCGGCCCATAATATCGAGGGAGTCCGTATTCACTAATCATTATCCTAACAATTTATTGAAGAGTACGATTCTCCTTTCAATGACTCCATTTTGTTGTGGACTTCTAGAACAAGATAATTCATGTTTAATTCCATTTTCTTCACAATAAGTGATAAAAGAATGGTTAATGAATTCACCGCCTCTATTACTTCTTATGCGCAAAATTGAAAAATCTTTTTCTTTTTCAACCCTTTTTCTAAAAACATTAAAATGCAAAAAAGCTTGATCTTTTTGTTCCAAAAGAAATCTCATGTAAAACGAGAAAAATCGTCAACCAATACAAAAACAAAACGGTTTCCATTTAAACTCTTGGTTTTAGTAGGACCAAACGAATCCATGTGGATTAACTCAATGGTCAAGATGTCATGATATCCTTGATTGGTTTGAAAAAAGATTTGGTTGTTTCCCAAGTTGGCACGCATCATAAATGAGTCCTTTTCAAACTTCAAGGAAGGAATACCCTTCACCGATTCCATAGAGTTAATTCTAGATAGATGGTCAAAAGATACATGGCCTAATCTTCTATGCCATAACCAAGAATCCGCCTTGAAAACATTTAAATATGTAGCATTACAATCTAAATTTAGCATATCAATAATATATACATTATTTTCTCAAAATTCAGAAAGAATGCAAGAATTGGTTTTAACATCTAAAACATTGCAAGAAGAATCACCAAAATAACTTTGAAACCTCGATCACATAGTTGACTAATACTCAAGAGGTTATGTTTGAGACCATCAATTAAAACAACATTTTCAATTAATGGAGATGAACCAATTTTAATGTTACCTATACCGATAATGTTACCCTTTGAGTCATCTCCGAAAGTGACAGTGCCACCTTCATGATACCTTGATAGAGTTACAAAATTATTGATGTCCCAAGTCATGTGTCTTGAGCAACCACTATCAAGATACCACCGCTCCTTACGTCATGGAGTCTTAGTATGTACCTGCATCAAATAATGAAGTTGAAGTTGTTAATTTTGGTACCCATATTTTCTTGGGTCCTATGACGTTAGTACTTCAAACCCAAATATGATTATTAGAAGCATTTATACGATCAAAACAAAATTTAGCTAAGTGACCCTTTCAGCCACAATTAAAAGTACATGAATAAACTATATCATACATGAATGCATGATGTGTATGATGCACATGTGAAACATGAGCATGCTTAATGTGTGATTTAGAAGTGTGAGCATGTGTAGCATGAATATGTTTCTTTGAATAATTTTTCTTAGAAAACATGGCCTTTAATTTAGCTTTATCAAAGTAACATTTCTTTAAAACATTTCCCAAAGTGTTGATTTTAGTTTTTAAAGTGGAAATTCCATTTTCATCAATTATGAGAAACTTTGCTTTACATGAAATCTTGCATGCATCAAAATATTTTTACGTAGATAAAAGAGTGGAAGATAAATTATCCTTTTCTTTAGAAAGAGTGATAATTTTATTTTGAAGAACTTTATTTTCCTTCTTCGTTTTTAGGTATTTTCTTTAAAAAATCATAATTATTTGAAAGTTCTACAACTGCATCTCCTAATCCATTCATAGTTAAATCACAATCATTAAGAGATGGTTCAGAAGTTACCTTAGGTGTGTTATCATTTTTCATGAAATACATGTTTGTCATGTCCACCTTCTCTTCGGATTCACTTTTTGAATCCCATGTAGCTTTGAGAGCTTTCTTCTTAAACGGCTTCTTTGGCTTGTTTTAGGAAGATGGCTTATTTTTTATTTTGGACATTCGGCAATGATATGTTAGGGTTTCCAACAGTTGAAACAAATGATTTTCTTTTCCTCTTTGCCTTGCCATCGTCTTCTATTGTTGATCTTGCCTTGTTGTAAATCCTCCTTACATTTCTTACAAGGAGGAAAAGATCTTCATCATCATCTTCTTCTTCTTCATCATCAGAGATGGTTAGAGTAGACTTGAAGGCAATCGTCTTTTTCTTTTGCGGCATCATTTCTTCTCTAGCATTCCTCTCCATTTCATGGGTCTTAAAGTTACCGATAAGACCGATGAGCTCCATCTCTTCTTTGTCGTTTAACTCCTTCAATGTAGTAGCTTTGACTTCCCATGAGGGTGGAAGTGCATGCTAACACTCTAAAAAAGACAAGATTCCTAACTGGCTTGAACAATGTCTAACTTATTGACATCTACAAAAGACAAGCCGCAGTCAAGCTGACGACCAGTTCTTCACCCATCTCAAAGGGACGTATCAACAACTTGGACTCTACTGATCCAGTGAAGTAGACAGCAAGCCAAGAAAAGCTCGTGAAAAGGCCCAAGCAGGACCAGAGACACTAAGTTAGCTCAATACTTAGTCTCGCACGAGCCCATGAGATAAGTCTCGCATAAGAAGCCAAAGTTGCTTACCATCGTAGGAAGCTCCTTCACAGCCTCGCTGCGAGCTAACTTACAACTTCGTACAAAAATGCTCAGTTAACTCCACAGAGAGTTAGCTTCGCTCGAAGCCCCATGCAGCTGCGCAAAAGGGTAATTGATAAGGTAACTTCGCCACAAAGTTATCCAGCTCCGCTGAAGAGCTTTCCTTCTAGCTTCGCCAGATGCTTCTCCCAGCTCCACCATGAGCTCAACGCAACGACTCTGCTACCGGTCTTTTATGGTCACCTTTGACCAATCAAATCTCTAGATGAGATCGAATCTAACTGAGATCGGATCTAATTGAGATCTGGCAGTTGTTTGCCATGATCTTTTGACTCTCCCAATCAAGTGAGAAGATCAGGAGAGATCTTTCAGTTATTTGGAAAGAATCAAGGGAGTATCTCTCATCTAGCAGAGCGAATCAAGAGATTAGTTATTCCTAGCTTCGCAAAAGCTGTTTCTAGCCACGCGGCGAGGCTACTTACCGGATATAAAACAGATTGACCCAATCTGTTTCCAGATTTTATGGGCGATTATACCCTACTCCTCCTTATAAATAGCCTACCAGGGGCAAGAGGAAGAGAAGAGGGAGCTAGCAAAGAAGAAAGAGGCTCGAAAAAAGAGAGGAGAGACGGCTAAGGACAGAGATCTACTCTCTTGCTTTCAAGAATTCAGAGAATTACTTCTCTAATCAGGATGCTAATACCCTAAGATCTTCCTCCCTCCAAAGGAATCTCCGGAACCAGGCGAGAAGGAATTCCCAAGCGGAGGCAGCTCGAGAAGTAACAAGGGGGCTCTACTGACCTTCTGTTCTCCGATTCCCCGAACCAGGCAAGAAGAGAATCCCATCAGGTGGCAGTCCGATTGTCTGATCGATCGCATCGTCAAAGGGAAAAAGTGATCGTGCGTTGATCAGATTCCTACCGGCACACTTCCCTAGAAATCTCAGAGGAGATCTACCTATAATCTTTTTACTGCAAAGAATTACTTGTAATTTAGCTCCTCGACCCCTTTTTTGTAAGTTTTCACCTTTGCAAAAATCAATGCAAAATAAGATGGCAACTCCGCTGGGGATTGTATTCTCCGCTGCTGAGATTCAAGTGTCGCAATGTGACGATCAGAGCTTCGGGTCTACTGCTGAGGCGCTAGCCATTCACTCTAGCCAAGAACCTACGCGCGACTGCAAGGAAGTCAGCACAGCTGGAACCCTCTGGCTAATTCTTCGAAGCAAGTCTCTGTCAAGTGATTGGTATTCAAATTCTGCATTATTATATCGCATTTCTCACAGTTTTAATGAATAAATAGTCGTCTAAATCGTGTTTTGGTCTTAATTGCAGGTAAATCCAAGGTCCAAGGGCAAAGATGGAATAAGAGGCTAATTCAGCTCAATTTATGCTAATTAATCCCGCAATTACTTGGAGGCCAAGCAAAGGATTTTCTAGAACATGCATTGTATCTAGACTCCTGAGCTGTCAGACGAATATTCGGGCGAAAGTACCAGAAAAGGGGTATATCTGGAAGCCGCTAGAAGCCAGACGAACGCGTGGACGAAATCCAGAGACACGATTCCCTAGGATTGCCGCAATTCCACGGCATTCCTTGAGATTCTGCGGCAATCCTAGGGAGCCACGCGTCGATTTTCGACGCGTGGCTCCGTCTCGTCTTCTGGATCCTTCTGAGCCCTATAAATAGCCCTGCAGAGAGCCCAAACGCGAGCAGTCTTCGTTTTTAGGAGTAGATCTAGATTTTAGTGTAGTGTAGGTGAGAGTTTGTGATTGGTATTCAAATTCTGCATTATTATATCGCATTTCTCACAGTTTTAATGAATAAATAGTCGTCTAAATCGTGTTTTGGTCTTAATTGCAGGTAAATCCAAGGTCCAAGGGCAAAGATGGAATAAGAGGCTAATTCAGCTCAATTTATGCTAATTAATCCCGCAATTACTTGGAGGCCAAGCAAAGGATTTTCTAGAACATGCATTGTACCTAGACTCCTGAGCTGTCAGACGAATATTCGGGCGAAAGTACCAGAAAAGGGTATATCTGGAAGCCGCTAGAAGCCAGACGAACGCGTGGACGAAATCCAGAGACACGATTCCCTAGGATTGCCGCAATTCCACGGCATTCCTTGAGATTCTGCGGCAATCCTAGAGAGCCACGCGTCGATTTTTGACGCGTGGCTCCGTCTCGTCTTCTGGATCCTTCTGAGCCCTATAAATAGCCCTGCAGAGAGCCCAAACGCGAGCAGTCTTCGTTTTTAGGAGTAGGTGCAGATTTTAGGAGAGATTTATTGTAGTGTAGGTGCTTTTCATTTTCTTCTCTTGTATTTTCATTTGTTTGTAGATCATTGTAGTAGGGCTGAGTGATTCATAGAGAGAGAGATAGTGAGGGATTGATGTAATAGAGAGTGACACTCTATGTAAAGGTACCTCCTTTCTCTTCCATTGTAATCTCCTTCATCTTCTACATGATGTTTTGTTTCTAGTTTTTCTTCTCATGGCAATCTAACTACTAACCACTAACCTATCTAACCACTTACTTGATAATCCACATGAATCGGGTTGCCTCTACAAGGCCTTGTTCTTGCAAGAGCCATTGATGGCCAAAGATGATGGGTTCTAACATCTAACTTGCTAACTTGCTAACTTGCTAACCAAGCTAACTCTCTTTTACTTCATGCTCTTTTATTTCTAACATCTAACTTGCTAACTTGCTAACCAAGCTAACTCTCTTATTTCATGCTCTTTTATTTCATGCTAGTAGTGTAATGAGTGATGCTTGTAATAGCTTGTTCTTGTTGCAATGTTGTGATTGTTATGAACCATCCATGAGCCATGCTTTGTATTGCTTCTTGAAGATAAGGATTGTGATGGCCGAGGATCAAAATGTGAGGCAACTATCTCGAAGAGGTTAGCATGGTTAGTGGAGTACTTAGTAGTTAGTAGCCATGAGTTTTCTTTTACCTTTGTTTTAGAAATCGTTTTCCAAATTCTTTTCTCATTTTTCTATCGGTGTTTTCATCGCCTTCTTAGTTTACCTTGTTCCATCTTCTTCACTTCTCTTTTGGTTTTTACATCGCCGTTTTCATCGCTCTCCTCACCTACCACATGCTTGTTTTCATTTTCTCATTCTTTTTCATTCTTTCAACATAGAAGAATTGTTAACATCTGACGTGACTAGAGACTGTTAATGCTTCTATCGCCTCCCTTCCCTGTGGATACGACCCGTTGAGCCAATGCTATAACGGAAGTATCGAGGGTATACTAAGCACATTCGAGCTTTTCATTTGATTTCATAAATACACATTTTTAGTGCTAGTTCCACCCCGATCAAAAAATGGCGCCGTTGCCGGGGAAGGGAATGGTTTTGATGTCACGTTTTTGTTAACATTTGTCTTCTCTGTTTTGGTGTGCAGGGCAATATTTACAGGTGCTTGATTGGTATCCAATATTGCATATTTTACATCATAACTCCCATGCATATTACAAATAAATATATGAATTTTAATCCTCTCTCTACATATTTGCAGGTACACATTTAAGAGAGAGATTTTCAAATAATCACTTAATTACCACTAATTAAGTGATTAATCCAAGCTTAAGGATAAAGCCAAATCTAAACCCAGATCTAGAGAGATCCGCGCAACAAACAGAGAATCCAAGTGGTCCACGTGGCCAACAACCTTGTAACTGATCTCCACCAGAAAGATCCGATCCAACGGCCCAGAATCCGCGGCGATCCCGCGGCAATCCGCGGCAATCTTAGGGTGTTAAGCCCCGGATTTTGTGGCAACAAACTACTCTCCAGAAGCTTCTCATTTCTGCTATAAATACTGGACCCTCACCTGCGAGCAGGGACTGATCAGAGAAGAGAGGGAGCTTAGTTCATAGTTTTGTAATTTTGTTAGTTTTTTCTAGGGTTTTTAGTTCTCTCTATGATCTTCTTCCTCCCTAGATTTCATTGTAAAAGAGAGTGATTGTGAGAGAGAGAGCTTGTGTAATCAAGAGTGACACTTGAAGCAACAAGGATTGATCCATTCTCCATCCTCTACTTGAGCTTGATTCTAGTTTGTTTTCTTTCACTTTACTTGCTTTGTTAATTTCTAGCAATTTATTCATGCTTTGTTTTCTTTTTGTAATGGCTTGTAGTAGCTAATTCCTTCTCCATGAACTAGCTAACTACTACCTTGCTAACTTCTAACTCATGGGTGATTGCCTTACTTCATCTTGCAATTTGTATGGTTTTCTCTTCTCCGATGGGTTTCTTTTCATTTCTTGGCAAGATCTAGTTGTAATTCTCCATATGATTCATGTGTGCCTCACTTGGAGCCTAGTCTTCGAACTAGTGCCTTGATGGAACATGGAGATGGAAGCACCAATATGCTATTTGATGTATAACTTCACTACTTCCATTAGTGAATGTTGTATGTTCTTCATTTGCATCACTTGAGTGTAGCTCTTTTGATTCCATTAGTGAAAGTCTATTTGTAGGCCTATGACCATCTATGGAGGCTATAAGACAAGTCCAAGAATGTTTCCCCATCATCCATGTGAGAAGGTAATTAGACCACAAGCAAGACACATCCATGCCGATGAATCAACATGAGGCACGCATCACTATCACGGAGTTTAGTTAGTTTAGCAAGGTAGTTAAGGTTAGCTAGTCATGGATTTCTTGCATTCAAAGTTTTCTTGATTTTACTTTCTTTTTAGTTGTTACTTCAACATCCACATCACTTCTTGATTTCTTTTCCACTTCCACCATGAACATAGCCACCAATTTTATTTGTTTTTCTTTTGATTCTTTATTCTTGTAAACAAAGAAGAGTTCTCGTTTTATCTTCTCACGTGTATCGTAACGTTTCTACACTAGCTCTCCCTGAGATCCGACTCGGTATAGCCCTAGGCTATAGCGGAGACAAGAAAGGGTACATCAATCACATTCTATACTCATAATAAGTACGACCCTTCCACGTCTGAATCAAAAATGGCGCCGTTGCCGGGGAGAGCGACGGTATTATTTTTAAAAGTGAGAAACTAAACGATATATCTTCTCTGTTGCAGGTACAGGTTGAAGATTCAGAAATATTTGCACAGCAGTTACATATAAGTGGACCTGGGCCTCTGCTCAAGAAAGCAGAGCCCAGGATCCCTCTATTGTGCCGCGGATCCACAAGAATTGCCGTGGGAACGCGGCACTTTAGAGTTCACTACTTACCAAATTTTTGCAGGGGCTTCTGCTCTGCAAGATACTGCTGCCTATATACTTCATTTCCTGTATACTTCACTGTATTCCTGTTAATTAATTCAACAGTAAGAAATTGGTTGATAATTGCTAAAAATTGTTAGACATCTTGCATTATAGGCACGTGTCTTTCAATTACTTTAAATTTACTGTTGAAGAGTGCGTGGGACAAGGTACGTGATTCATTGCATATAGACTAAGACTCACTCTTTGTTTGATTTTCTTACTTGGAGTGAACCTTGTTTGTTTCTATATCGTACACTTGCACAATTAATTCTAAGGGCAATTCCTGTAAATAACATAAGGTGGGGGAGGTCATTACCCTTTCCTTAGCCCGGAAATCATTTTCCCCACGTACTCACAATCCTAAGCTTGTAAATAAAATTTGATAGACGTTGGCCCTAGGGACATCCGGACTCACTTAGGAGATTATCCTAAGGGGGAAAAGTGTTGGAAATTGACTTCTGTAAAATCGGTGTCTAGGAAAGGGTTGAGGGCCGAAAGCCCGAAGGTTGTTGGTTACTTAATTAAGGAACGTCTTCGGACGGAAAACCTCCCAACGACTTTACCCTTCCCTGGCTGATTTGCTTATAGTCAGAGTCCACACCAAACCTCCCGTGGACAGTCTATTTAGGAGTCACCTAGGACCAGAAACCCTAGACAAGCTTGGATTGATTTTTTCTTTTGTTGTTTGTTATTTTTCTTTTTCGCTGGTGTGATCGGTGCACGTTGTTTGTGATTGTATATACAACAGTGGTTTTGTGATCCTAATTCTACACTTGCACATACACAACCACTTCACATCATGACCAACAACGTCTCACTTCAAGATCGATTCTATCCGATTCGCACCTCCATTCCTTCATGCATTCTTCTCCCCGAGCCTAATGGAAACAACTTTGAGCTGAAACCACAATTCATAAATACACTTCCCCACTTCCATGGTCTAGAGTCTGAGGACGCGTACCTCTTTATTCGTGAGTTTGAAGAGGTATGCCAAATGATGAGAATATCCCAACTTTCTGAGGATGCTGTTAGGTTACGGTTCATACCGTTTGCACTTAAGGATTTAGCTAAGAAATGGCTTTATAGTCTTCCTGTCAGTTCCATATCTTCATGGGATGATTTTGTTAAGGTCTTTCTTAGGAAATTCTATTCTATCCACAAAACAGCCCTCATGAGAAAAAACATAATGCAATTCAAGCAAGAACAAAATGAACCTTTCTGGAAATATCTTGAGCGTTTCAAAGACCTCTTAGCCCTATGTCCCCATCACGGCATAGAGAAATGGCGGCTATGCCAGATTATCTATGATGGATTAGATTACCAAACGAAAACACTTTTAGAATCCATGTGCCAAGGGGAATTTCTGAAGAAAGATGAACATCAGGGGTGGGATCTCTTTGAAACCCTAGCTGAGAAAACCATTCAGTGGGAGTCTTGTCCTGACAAATCCACTTCCACCACTTCCAGAACTGGTACACATTCCAAAGAATCCTCTATAGCTGCAGAAACCAAGATCACACAATTAATGAAGAGGATAGAGTTGCTTGAGTCAATAGGGAATTCTGTGGTCAACCAGGTCAACCCATTGCCTTTGATTAGACCAGGTTGCACCAAATGTCAAGACCTTAGCCATGTTGTTGAGGAGTGTCCATTGTATCAGCCCCCATTTCAGGAGAACATGAATGCAGCATTTACCAGACCCCTATACTCCAATACTTACAATTCAGGATGGCAGAACCATCCAAATTTTCCATGGAGTCAGTCTGGTACTGAGCATCATATGCCACTACTTCCACATCTGTACAATGCTCAGTTTCATCCATCCAGTTTCGATTAGAATTCACTGTATTTTCATCCATCTCAAAGTCCACCACAGTCATATCAGTCTTATCAGGACCAACCACCATATTACCAATCACAGTTCCAATCTCCATATCCTCAACATCCACCCCAAAATAATTCTGAAATATCTGAGTTGAAACAAATGATAGAAACCTTAACAAAGAACCAGCAACAGGAGTTGAATGAAATGAAGGTCCAGATCAAGCAATTGGCTGAGAATCAAAAAGGACTGTTCTTAAGCCAGCCATTGCTAAATCCCAAAGTTGAAAATTCAGGACCCAGTCACTGTCATGCCATTCATACCCTGAGATCTGGTAAACAAGTTGACAATAAGGTTTCTAGTCCACAATCTCATCCAGTACCAAAGCAAACTCCTCATGTCCCAATGTCACCAACTTTTGACAACCCATCCTCTAGTACAGAGCCATCCACTTCCAAAGCCAAGGGGAAAGAAAAGGTAGATGAGCAACCTTATAAGCCTAGAGTACCATATCCAAATAGGCTTCTAAATAATAAGTCAAATGCTCACATGGAGAAAATAAAAGAAACATTCAATAAGGTCCAAATCAATGTCCCTCTTCTTGATGCCATTCAACAAGTGCCATCATATGCCAAATTTTTGAAGGAAATGTGCACCAAGAAGAGGAAGACCCAAGTCCCTAAAAAAGTCTTCCTTGCATCATCCATCAATGAGTTGCTCACTGGTCCAATTCCTGTTAAGTATAAAGACCCAGGGAGCCCCACCATTTCATGCATCATAGGACAGACTACAATAAATAGGGCACTTCTTGATTTGGGGGCCAGTATCAATCTCCTACCTTTCTCTGTGTACCAACAATTGGGGTTAGGTGATCTCCACCCAACCCAAATGACCATCCAATTGGCTGACCGCTCTGTTACTAAACCCAAGGGGGTAATTCAAGATGTCCTTGTCAAAGTTGGAGAATTCTTTTATCCAGTTGACTTTGTTGTCCTTGAAACAAAACCAGTGTCAAATTCCAATCAAAGGGCACAAATTCCTGTCATTCTGGGTCGACCATTTCTGGCTACTGCAAATGCAATCATTAATTGCCGGAATGGATCAATGAGGTTGACTTTTGGTAACATGACACATGAACACAATGTCTTCCACACACAGCCTCACAAAACAAAAGATCAAACATTTGAGGTTAATTTCATTAGTAACAATTGTGAGGAGGAAGGTGAAGATCCAAAAAATGAGTCACAATCTTGTGATTCTCTTATCCGAGTACCCTTTCAAACGGGAAAGTTGATTTGGATACTTTCACTTTCAATGAGCCAACTGAGACTGTATTTGAACCTCCAATTGATATATCATTTGAAGACTTGTTTGCTGATGAGATTATGTGCTTAGATGAGTCAACTCGGGTAAGTTAGCTAATTGTCCACTGCCGGATGTTGACTTGAGCTTTGAAGAATTATATGGAGAGGAGTTAAAATTTCTAAACACTGGAAGTGATGAGATTCTGAGTGAGAGTGGTGATAAGGACTTTGTTTGTGAACGATGTGGTGGAAAGAGTATGAATGAAAATAACAACAAATTGAAACTGGAATCACCTAGGGTAAGAACAATTCAGACCGTTTCCCAATGGAATTCAAGAAAGAGAACACATTGGAACGATGGGAAACGGGCCAGAAGGAAGCGACCAAAAACCCAGGTGAGAGTTACACCTGTATATATTCCTTTTAAGTAATTTTCCTTTCCTTCCATTTTGTTTCATGCATACATATATCATGATGCATTGAGGACAATGCATGAAATAAGTGTGGGGGAGGGTTTACTAACATAGAGTTTTTAGATTTTCTTTCTTTTACACGTTTTTAGATTTTCTTTCTTTACACTTCTTTTAATAAATAAAAAATAAAAAAAATAATAAAAAAAATAAAAACTTTTTGAAATAAGAGACAAAAGTTTTGATCTATTTTAAGAAAATTAAGATGTATCTTAGAGATTAAGAAAGCCTTAATTATGACATCTTAAACATAGTTGAAGTAATAGATCTTGTTTGAGATTATAGGATAAGTAAGTAAAATTGGTGAGATATTATTATCTGGAATTTTTTGCCTTAGATAATATGCACTTTACACTTACACATTTCTTGGGATGGAGACAAAGACCAAAAATGCCATATAAATAAAAAAAAAAGAAAAAAAAAGAAAAATATATATAAATAAAGCATCACCTATTAAGCTGGGAAATTGTGCCTCAAGAAGCATGATTACTCACGCCTAACGGTGATCTCACTTATTAAGCTGGATAATTGTGCCTCAAGAAGCATGATCATTCACGCCTAACGGTGATAAAAAATAATCCCCTTTAGTTTTGTGGCCTTTTTCACTCGAGACCTTAAACCCGAGGGATGTTTTCTCATCTGGTGCCCTAAAACCATCTGGTTTGGGAGTCATCGGTTAAAGGCTCGCTACATGGGTGAACTAGAAAGCCTAAGAAAACTAAGGGAAGAAAAAAGCAGAAAAAGAAAAAAATATATATATATAGATAAATAAATGGCTTGATGGTTGGAGTTGAAATCCCAGGAAATCTTCACTTACACGGTGTGCATACTATCTAGGTTTTATGAAAGATAAAATATTCAATCCAATTTTGAATTCTTACCTTAATTGAAGACAAGATCTTGCATGGATACTAAGTTTAAGAAAGAATAATTATAGGTGGACTTATGACCTAGGATCACTTATATTTTTGCAAAAATAGTTCGTAAACATGTCTCTTATTCAAAATGCGTTTTCAAAATACTAACATTTGTCTTCTTTCTTTATGGATTTTGTGGGTGCAATCCGCTGAAAACCCTCAGGAGACAACACTCCTCCTCTAGGGTAACCTAGAGGTTTAACGGCTTGTTGTACGTGCTCAGTGCAATCGCGTCACCTGCGAAAGTGGTATAATAAACTGTTAGTCTAGATTTTCTTTTTCTTTGTTTTGCTCGGGACGAGCAAAAGAATAAGTGTGGGGGTGTGATTGGTATCCAATATTGCATATTTTACATCATAACTCCCATGCATATTACAAATAAATATTTGAATTTTAATCCTCTTCTCTACATATTTGCAGGTACACATTTAAGAGAGAGATTTTCAAATAATCACTTAATTACCACTAATTAAGTGATTAATCCAAGCTTAAGGATAAAGCCAAATCTAAACCCAGATCTAGAGAGATCCGCGCAACAAACAGAGAATCCAAGTGGTCCACGTGGCCAACAACCTTGTAACTGATCTCCACCAGAAAGATCCGATCCAACGGCCCAGAATCCGCGGCGATCCCGCGGCAATCCGCGGCAATCTTAGGGTTGTTAAGCCCCGGATTTTGTGGCAACAAACTACTCTCCAGAAGCTTCTCATTTCTGCTATAAATACTGGACCCTCACCTGCGAGCAGGGACTGATCAGAGAAGAGAGGGAGCTTAGTTCATAGTTTTGTAATTTTGTTAGTTTTTTCTAGGGTTTTTAGTTCTCTCTATGATCTTCTTCCTCCCTAGATTTCATTGTAAAAGAGAGTGATTGTGAGAGAGAGAGCTTGTGTAATCAAGAGTGACACTTGAAGCAACAAGGATTGATCCATTCTCCATCCTCTACTTGAGCTTGATTCTAGTTTGTTTTCTTTCACTTTACTTGCTTTGTTAATTTCTAGCAATTTATTCATGCTTTGTTTTCTTTTTGTAATGGCTTGTAGTAGCTAATTCCTTCTCCATGAACTAGCTAACTACTACCTTGCTAACTTCTAACTCATGGGTGATTGCCTTACTTCATCTTGCAATTTGTATGGTTTTCTCTTCTCCGATGGGTTTCTTTTCATTTCTTGGCAAGATCTAGTTGTAATTCTCCATATGATTCATGTGTGCCTCACTTGGAGCCTAGTCTTCGAACTAGTGCCTTGATGGAACATGGAGATGGAAGCACCAATATGCTATTTGATGTATAACTTCACTACTTCCATTAGTGAATGTTGTATGTTCTTCATTTGCATCACTTGAGTGTAGCTCTTTTGATTCCATTAGTGAAAGTCTATTTGTAGGCCTATGACCATCTATGGAGGCTATAAGACAAGTCCAAGAATGTTTCCCCATCATCCATGTGAGAAGGTAATTAGACCACAAGCAAGACACATCCATGCCGATGAATCAACATGAGGCACGCATCACTATCACGGAGTTTAGTTAGTTTAGCAAGGTAGTTAAGGTTAGCTAGTCATGGATTTCTTGCATTCAAAGTTTTCTTGATTTTACTTTCTTTTTAGTTGTTAGTTCAACATCCACATCACTTCTTGATTTCTTTCCACTTCCACCATGAACATAGCCACCAATTCTTTTATTTGTTTTTCTTTTGATTCTTTATTCTTGTAAACAAAGAAGAGTTCTCGTTTTATCTTCTCACGTGTATCGTAACGTTTCTACACTAGCTCTCCCTGAGATCCGACTCGGTATAGCCCTAGGCTATAGCGGAGACAAGAAAGGGTACATCAATCACATTTTTATACTCATAATAAGTACGACCCTTCCACGTCTGAATCAGTGCTTAACATTGCAGTACATAAATTAGCTTTGCATCTCCCTGCTCCAGAAAGCAGGGCCCCAGATTTTGAACAAAAGCCGCGGATCCGCGACATTTGCCGCAAAATCGCGGCCTTTTGTGAAAATTGTATATGTTGTTATTCTGGGATGTGTGAATTGTAATAGCTAGTTGATTTGTGCTGCTATTTTTTTTTCTGCTTTGATTGCCTACACACCATAATAAATAAAAGAACTAAAATACGGTAATTGGACGTTTTTAAAACGGTTTAGACGTTTGCATTGAGGCACGTGTCAATTCAATTCCAATATACTGTATTTTGTTCTATTGTTGTGATTTGGATGGAGATGTACATATGGCATTGCATATAGCATAGGACAAACACGTGGGTGATTTATCGCTTTGTGTTATCTTCTTGTCTATATTGCACACTTGCACAAATTGAATTTAAGGGCAAACTCCAAACAAGATAAGGTGGGATTTCATACCCCTTCCTTAGCCCAAAAATCATCTCCCCACTCACACAACCTAAGCCCTAATAAAATTTGAATAGACATTGGCCCCTAGGGACATTTCATCTAGGTCTAGGTCAACCCTTCTTTTGGCTTGGTTTTTGATTTTTCTTTTCTTTTGTTTGTTGTTTGATTTTTCTTTTTGTTTGTGATTTTTTGTGAAATGGCATTCAACAATAACAATTCTCCAATCCAAACATGAATCCATATTTCACACCAACTCCATTTGACTCGGATAATTCCAACTCGGCGTTTTACAATATGCACCAACCAAATACACCGGGTTGGCCTTATCCGAATCAATACAACCCATACCCACATTCTAATAACTATAATTTCCATAATAATTTCAACTCGTCACAGAGTCATTGGGAATTCACGTACCCCGAGTCAAATTTTCAACCTCCTTGTCCACCATATTCACCTTGTCCACAATATTCATTCCCCAAATTTGCTTCTTATACTCCACCAATTGAAGAAAAATCTGAGTTACTAAAGAGTTTAGAAGCCAATCTACAGAGGGCCGAGCAACAACTTCAAGAAACATTGGCCCCTCCAATTTCACAATATTTTCAAGAGTCTTACTCAGTTCCACCTCCTCATAATGAACAACCATTTGCCTTGGAAACGAGTAAAGAACTCTTGTGTGAGTCCAAGCTTCAATTTCCACACATTTTTGACTCAAATCATTCGCAAAATTTCCAAAACAAAGATTCCTATACTCCCATTCTAGAGCAACCATTTGGAGATACATCAAGTCTAGATAAGAGTTTGGATATCTTGAAGGAGTCTTTATTACAATGTCAAAAATCACATGCCGAGTCTATCAATAAGGTGGAAGAACAATTGAGTCAATTGGTTAACATTATTAGGAATGAGGAAACTCTATCTTATCAACCTTTGACCAATTCAACTATGCCAAACTCTATTGATATGACCCAGGAGTCTTGTCATTTTGGAAATCAAGATTCAATTTCAGCACACTTATCTGAACTTGTCCAAACTTCAAATCCCATTGATATTTTGGCAAGTTTTCCTTTACTGAAATTGAACTTGAACATGAATATGGTCCTGAACTTCCACTTGATGATTCAATTCTACTTCCTGATTCAATTATGACTCCAGTATCTTCACCTGATTTCAATACTTTTCCCGAGTCAGTATTGAATCATGTACCTATCCATTGTGAAATTGAATCACCAATCATTCATGATGATCATATTGAACTTGACCAATTTCATACTTTTGAAAGTCCATTTGATAAATTGGTAAGTTCTCATTTTTGTGGAATTGAACTGAATGAGGAATGTGACTTTGATCCCCAAGTTTGTGATCTTGTTCAAATTCCCGAATCACTATTGACACCTGTTTTGTTACCCAATTTGAGTAACATTTTAGAGTCAGTTTTGATTCCATCCCTCCTGAACTTGAATCACCAATCTTAGATATTCACATTCCAGCATGGGAAATGAATGTGGACTTGAGCTTCATCTTCTTGATTTGGACCCACTTCTTGAACCGATCTCGACTCCCGAACCTTTACTTGACTTAAGTCATTTTTCTGAGTCGGTATTAGTTCCCATATTTCCCAAGTCCAAATCAATCATTCCATCTTTTCATACTCCATTCTGGGAAAGGGATCTTGATAAATTTGACTCTGAAATTATTTTGAAAATTTGGAAATTAGATGGGGTAACATTGTTAATAAAATTCACACATGCATGCATCATTCTAGTGGGTTGTATCATGGAGGTCTATGGTGGGTTCCTCAAAACCCAAAGCAAAGTTGATTGAGCCATGTTTCGTGGACCAATCCGACCACCACCGAACCACCACCTTGAGGTGATTTTTCCTTCCCTCTCTATTTTGTTTCATGCATATATATATCATGATGCATTGAGGACAATGCATGAAATAAGTGTGGGGGAGGGTTTACTAACTTAGAGTTTTTAGATTTTCTTTCTTTTACACTTCTTTAGAAATAAATAAAATAAACAAATATAAAAATAAA
This sequence comes from Agave tequilana, assembly GCA_038442645.1. NCBI lineage: Eukaryota > Viridiplantae > Streptophyta > Magnoliopsida > Asparagales > Asparagaceae > Agave > Agave tequilana. Next base: position 31,757 of record JAVJIF010014369.1, on the reverse strand, counting down.
AACTTTTTGAAATAAGAGACAAAGTTTTGATCTATTTTTAAGAAAATTAAGATGTATCTTAGAAATTAAGAAAGCCTTAATTATGACATCTTAAACCTAGTTGAAATAATAGATCTTATTTGAAATTATAGGCTAAGTAAGAAAAATTGGTGAGATATTTTTATCTTGAATTTTTTGCCTTAGATTGTATGCACTTCACACTTACACATTTCTTGGGATGGAAACAAAGACCAAAATGCCATAAAAATAAAAGAAAAAAATTATAAATAAAACATCACCTATTAAGCTGGATCATTGTACCTCAAGAAGCATGATTATTCACGCCTATCGGTGGTAAAGGAAATAAATAATCCCTTTAGTTTCGTGGCCTTTTTCACTTGAGTCCTTAAACCCGAGGGATGTTTTCTCATCTGGTGCCCTAAGACCGACTGGTTTGGGAGTCATCGGTTAAAGGCTCGCTACAAGGGTAAACTAGAAAGCCTAAACTAAGGGAAGAAAATATATATATATATATATATATATATATATATTATATATATATATATATATATATATATATATATATATATATATATATATATATATATATATATATATATATATATATATATATATATATATATATATAAGTAAATAAATGGCTTGATGGTTGGAGTTAAAATCCCAGAAATCTTCACTAGCACGGTGTGCATACTATCTAGGTTTTATGAAAGATAAAATATTCAATTCAATTTTGAATTCTTACCTTAATTGAAGACAAGATCTTGCATGGAGACTAAGTTTAAGAAAGAATAATTATAGGTGGACTTATGACCTTAGATCACTCATATTTTTGCAAAAATAGTTTGAAAACATGTCTCTCTTTCAAAATGCGTTTTCAAAACACTAACATTTGTCTTCTTTCTTTATAGATTTTGTGGGTGCAATCCGCTGAAAACCCTCAGGAGACAACACTCCTTCTCTAGGGTAACCTAGAGGTTTAACGGCTTGTTGCACGTGCTCAGTGCAATCGCGTCACCTGCGAAAGTGGTGTAATAAAATTGGTAGTATAGTTTTTTTCTTTTCTTTGTTTTGCTCGGGACGAGCAAAAGAATAAGTGTGGGGGTGTGATTGGTATTCAAATTCTGCATTATTATATCGCATTTCTCACAGTTTTAATGAATAAATAGTCGTCTAAATCGTGTTTTGGTCTTAATTGCAAGTAAATCCAAGGTCCAAGGGCAAAGATGGAATAAGAGGCTAATTCAGCTCAATTTATGCTAATTAATCCCGCAATTACTTGGAGGCCAAGCAAAGGATTTTTTAGAACATGCATTGTACCTAGACTCCTGAGCTGTCAGACGAATATTCGGGCGAAAGTACCAGAAAAGGGGTATATCTGGAAGCCGCTAGAAGCCAGACGAACGCGTGGACGAAATCCAGAGACACGATTCCCTAGGATTGCCGCAATTCCATGGTATTCCTAGAGATTCTGCGGCAATCCTAGGGAGCCACGCGTCGATTTTCGACGCGTGGCTCCGTCTCGTCTTCTGGATCCTTCTGAGCCCTATAAATAACCCTGCAGAGAGCCCAAACGCGAGCAGTCTTCGTTTTTAGGAGTAGGTGCAGATTTTAGGAGAGATTTAGTGTAGTGTAGGTGCTTTTCATTTCTCTTCTCTTGTATTTTCATTTGTTTGTAGATAATTGTAGTAGGGCTGAGTGATTCATAGAGAGAGATAGTGAGGGATTGATGTAATAGAGAGTGACACTCTATGCAAAGGTACCTCATTTCTCTTCCATTGTAATCTCCTTCATCTTCTACATGATGTTTTGTTTCTAGTTTTTTTCTCATGGCAATCTAACTACTAACCACTAACCTATCTAACCACTTACTTGATAATCCACATGAATCGGGTTGCCTCTACAAGGCCTTGTTCTTACAAGAGCCATTGATGGCCAAAGATGATGGGTTCTAACATCTAACTTGCTAACTTGCTAACTTGCTAACCAAGCTAACTCTCTTTTACTTCATGCTCTTTTATTTCTAACATCTAACTTGCTAACTTGCTAACCAAGCTAACTCTCTTATTTCATGCTCTTTTATTTCATGCTAGTAGTGTAATGAGTGATGCTTGTAATAGCTTGTTCTTGTTGCAATGTTGTGATTGTTATGAACCATCCATGAGCCATGCTTTGTATTGCTTCTTGAAGATAAGGATTGTGATGGCCGAGGATCAAAATGTGAGGCAACTATCTCGAAGAGGTTAGCATGGTTAGTGGAGTACTTAGTAGTTAGTAGCCATGAGTTTTCTTTTACCTTTGTTTTAGAAATCGTTTTCCAAATTCTTTTCTCATTTTTCTATCGGTGTTTTCATCGCCTTCTTAGTTTACCTTGTTCCATCTTCTTCACTTCTCTTTTGGTTTTTACATCGCCGTTTTCATCGCTCTCCTCACCTACCACATGCTTGTTTTCATTTTCTCATTCTTTTTCATTCTTTCAACATAGAAGAATTGTTAACATCTGACGTGACTAGAGACTATTAATGCTTCTATCGCCTCCCTTCCCTGTGGATACGACCCGTTGAGCCAATGCTATAACGGAAGTATCGAGGGTATACTAAGCACATTCGAGCTTTTCATTTGATTTCATAAATACACATTTTTAGTGCTAGTTCCACCCCGATCAAAAAATGGCGCCGTTGCCGGGGAAGGGAATGGTTTTGATGTCACGTTTTTGTTAACATTTGTCTTCTCTGTTTTGGTGTGCAGGGCAATATTTACAGGTGCTTAACATTGCAGTACATAAATTAGCTTTGCATCTCCCTGCTCCAGAAAGCAGGGCCCCAGATTTTGAACAAAAGCCGCGGATCCGCGACATTTGCCGCAAAATCGCGGCCTTTTGTGAAAATTGTATATGTTGTTGTTCTGGGATGTGTGAATTGTAATAGCTAGTTGATTTGTGCTGCTATTTTTTTCTGCTTTGATTGCCTACACACCATAATAAATAAAAGAACTAAAATACGGTAATTGGACGTTTTTAAAACGGTTTAGACATTTGCATTGAGGCACGTGTCAATTCAATTCCAATATACTGTATTTGTTCTATTGTTGTGATTTGGATGGAGATGTACATATGGCATTGCATATAGCATAGGACAAACACGTGGGTGATTTATCGCTTTGTGTTATCTTCTTGTCTATATTGCACACTTGCACAAATTGAATTTAAGGGCAAACTCCAAACAAGATAAGGTGGGATTTCATACCCCTTCCTTAGCCCAAAAATCATCTCCCCACTCACACAACCCAAGCCCTAATAAAATTTGAATAGACATTGGCCCCTAGGGACATTTCATCTAGGTCTAGGTCAACCCTTCTTTTGGCTTGGTTTTTGATTTTTCTTTTCTTTTTGTTTGTTGTTTGATTTTTCTTTTTGTTTGTGATTTTTGTGAAATGGCATTCAACAATAACAATTCTTTCAATCCAAACATGAATCCATATTTCACACCAACTCCATTTGACTCGGATAATTCCAACCCGGCGTTTTACAATATGCACCAACCAAATACACCGGGTTGGCCTTATCCGAATCAATACAACCCATACCCACATTCTAATAACTATAATTTCCAAAATAATTTCAACTCGTCACAGAGTCATTGGGAATTCACGTAACCCAAGTCAAATTTCAACCTCCTTGTCCACCATATTCACCTTGTCCACAATATTCATTCCCCAAATTTGCTTCTTATACTCCACCAATTGAAGAAAAATCTGAGTTATTAAAGAGTTTAGAAGCCAATCTACAGAGGGCCGAGCAACAACTTCAAGAAACATTGGCCCCTCCAATTCCACAATATTTTCAAGAGTCTTACTCAGTTCCACCACCTCATAATGAACAACCATTTGCCTTGGAAACGAGTAAAGAACTCTTGTGTGAGTCCAAGCTTCAATTTCCACACATTTTTGACTCAAATCATTCACAAAATTTCCAAAACCAAGATTCTTATACTCCCATTCTAGAGCAACCATTTGGAGATACATCAAGTCTAGATAAGAGTTTGGATATCTTGAAGGAGTCTTTATTACAATGTCAAAAATCACATGCCGAGTCTATCAATAAGGTGGAAGAACAATTGAGTCAATTGGTTAACATTATTAGGAATGAGGAAACTCTATCTTATCAACCTTGACCAATTCAACTATGCCAAACTCTATTGATATGACCCAGGACTCTTGTCATTTTGAAAATCCAGATTCAATTTCAGCACACTTATCTGAACTTGTCCAAACTTCAAATCCCATTGATATTTTGGCAAGTTTTCCTTTTACTGAAATTGAACTTGAACATGAATATGGTCCTGAACTTCCACTTGATGATTCAATTCTACTTCCTGATTCAATTATGATTCCAGTATCTTCACCTGATTTCAATACTTTTTCGAGTCAGTATTGAATCCTGTACCTATCCATTGTGAAATTGAATCACCAATCATTCATGATGATCATATTGAACTTGACCAATTTCATACTTTTGAAAGTCCATTTGATAAATTGGTAAGTTCTCATTTTTGTGGAATTGAACTGAATGAGGAATGTGACTTTGATCCCCAAGTTTGTGATCTTGTTCAAATTCCCGAATCACTATTGACACCTGTTTTGTTACCCAATTTGAGTAACATTTTAGAGTCAGTTTTGATTCCCATCCCTCCTGAACTTGAATCACCAATCTTAGATATTCACATTCCAGCATGGGAAAATGAATGTGGACTTGAGCTTCATCTTCTTGATTTGGACCCACTTCTTGAACCGATCTCGACTCCCGAACCTTTACTTGACTTAAGTCATTTTTTGAGTCGGTATTAGTTCCCATATTTCCCAAGTCCAAATTAATCATTCCATCTTTTCATACTCCATTCTGGGACAAGGATCTTGATAAATTTGACTCTGAAATTATTTTGAAAATTTGGAAATTAGATGGGGTAACATTGTTAATAAAATTCGCACATGCATGCATCATTCTAGTGGGTTGTATCATGGAGGTCTATGGTGGGTTCCTCAAAACCCAAAGCAAAGTTGATTGGGTCATGTTTCGTGGACCAATCCGACCACCACCGGAACCACCACCTTGAGGTGATTTTTCCTTCCCTCTCTATTTTGTTTCATGCATACATATATCATGATGCATTGAGGACAATGCATGAAATAAGTGTGGGGGAGGGTTTACTAACTTAGAGTTTTTAGATTTTCTTTCTTTTACACTTCTTTAGAAATAAATAAAATAAAAAATTATAAAAATAAAAACTTTTTGAAATAAGAGACAAAGTTTTGATCTATTTTTAAGAAAATTAAGATGTATCTTAGAAATTAAGAAAGCCTTAATTATGACATCTTAAACCTAATTGAAATAATAGATCTTGTTTGAAATTATAGGCTAAGTAAGAAAAATTGGTGAGATATTTTATCTTAAATTTTTTGCCTTAGATTGTATGCACTTCACACTTACACATTTCTTGGGATGGAAACAAAGACCAAAATGCCATAAAAATAAAAGAAAAAAAATTATAAATAAAACATCACCTATTAAGCTGGATCATTGTGCCTCAAGAAGCATGATTATTCACGCCTAACGGTGGTAAAGGAAATAAATAATCCCCTTTAGTTTCGTGGCCTTTTTCACTTGAGTCCTTAAACCCGAGGGATGTTTTCTCATCTGGTGCCCTAAGACCGACTGGTTTGGGAGTCATCGGTTAAAGGCTCGCTACAAGGGTAAACTAGAAAGCCTAAACTAAGGGAAGAAATATATATATATATATATATATATATATATATATATATATATATATATATATATATATATATATATATAAGTAAATAAATGGCTTGATGGTTGGAGTTGAAATCCCAGAAATCTTCACTAGCACGGTGTGCATACTATCTAGGTTTTATGAAAGATAAAATATTCAATCCAATTTTAAATTCTTACCTTAATTGAAGACAAGATCTTGCATGGAGACTAAGTTTAAGAAAGAATAATTATAGGTGGACTTATGACCTTAGATCACTTATATTTTTTCAAAAATAGTTTGAAAACATGTCTCTCTTTCAAAATGCGTTTTCAAAACACTAACATTTGTCTTCTTTCTTTATGGATTTTGTGGGTGCAATCCGCTGAAAACCCTCAGGAGACAACACTCCTTCTCTAGGGTAACCTAGAGGTTTAACGGCTTGTTGCACGTGCTCAGTGCAATCGCGTCACCTGCGAAAGTGGTGTAATAAAATTTGCAGTATAGTTTTTTTTCTTTTCTTTGTTTTGCTCGGGACGAGCAAAAGAATAAGTGTGGGGGTGTGATTGGTATTCAAATTCTGCATTATTATATCGCATTTCTCACAGTTTTAATGAATAAATAGTCGTCTAAATCGTGTTTTGGTCTTAATTGCAGGTAAATCCAAGGTCCAAGGGCAAAGATGGAATAAGAGGCTAATTCAGCTCAATTTATGCTAATTAATCCCGCAATTACTTGGAGGCCAAGCAAAGGATTTTCTAGAACATGCATTGTACCTAGACTCCTGAGCTTTCAGACGAATATTCGGGCGAAAGTACCAGAAAAGGCGTATATCTGGAAGCCGCTAGAAGCCAGACGAACGCGTGGACAAAATTCAGAGACACGATTCCCTAGGATTGCCGCAATTCCACGGCATTCCTTGAGATTCTGCGGCAATCCTAGGGAGCCACGCGTCGATTTTCGACGCGTGGCTCCGTCTCGTCTTCTGGATCCTTCTGAGCCCTATAAATAGCCCTGCAGAGAGCCCAAACGCGAGCAGTCTTCGTTTTTAGGAGTAGGTGCAGATTTTAGGAGAGATTTAGTGTAGTGTAGGTGCTTTTCATTTCTCTTCTCTTGTATTTTCATTTGTTTGTAGATCATTGTAGTAGGGCTGAGTGATTCATAGAGAGAGAGATAGTGAGGGATTGATGTAATAGAGAGTGACACTCTATGTAAAGGTACTTCCTTTCTCTTCCATTGTAATCTCCTTCATCTTTTACATGATGTTTTGTTTCTAGTTTTTCTTCTCATGGCAATCTAACTACTAACCACTAACCTATCTAACCACTTACTTGATAATCCACATGAATCGGGTTGCCTCTACAAGGCCTTGTTCTTGCAAGAGCCATTGATGGCCAAAGATGATGGGTTCTAACATCTAACTTGCTAACTTGCTAACTTGCTAACCAAGCTAACTCTCTTTTACTTCATGCTCTTTTATTTCTAACATCTAACTTGCTAACTTGCTAACCAAGCTAACTCTCTTATTTCATGCTCTTTTATTTCATGCTAGTAGTGTAATGAGTGATGCTTGTAATAGCTTGTTCTTGTTGCAATGTTGTGATTGTTATGAACCATCCATGAGCCATGCTTTGTATTGCTTCTTGAAGATAAGGATTGTGATGACCGAGGATCAAAATGTGAGGCAACTATCTCGAAGAGGTTAGCATGGTTAGTGGAGTACTTAGTAGTTAGTAGCCATGAGTTTTCTTTTACCTTTGTTTTAGAAATCGTTTTCCAAATTCTTTTCTCATTTTTCTATCGGTGTTTTCATCGCCTTCTTAGTTTACCTTGTTCCATCTTCTTCACTTCTCTTTTGGTTTTTACATCGCCGTTTTCATCGCTCTCCTCACCTACCACATGCTTGTTTTCATTTTCTCATTCTTTTTCATTCTTTCAACATAGAAGAATTGTTAACATCTGACGTGACTAGAGACTGTTAATGCTTCTATCGCCTCCCTTCCCTGTGGATACGACCCGTTGAGCCAATGCTATAATGGAAGTATCGAGGGTATACTAAGCACATTCGAGCTTTTCATTTGATTTCATAAATACACATTTTTAGTGCTAGTTCCACCCGATCAAAAAATGAAACCGTTTTAAAGGCGTCCAAATACCGTATTTTACACAATATTGCATAATATTGCATATTTTACCACATAATCCCCATGCATATTGCAAATAAATATATGATTTTTACTTATCTTCTCTATATTTTTACAGGTCCACACTCTAATGGAGAAAAGGCCCAAAAATCACTTTAATTAGCAATAATTAAAGAGATTAATTCCAAGCCCAAGATAAAGCCCAAGTTTAAATCCAGGATCCAGAGAATTCTACGTAACAACTCAAGATTCTAGAAGGCCACGTGGATAACAAACTCGTAACAAAATCTCAACAGAAAGCTGAGATCCAATGGCCCAGATTTAGCCGCAGAAACTCAATCCCAGCCGCAGATCTGCGGCAGATCTGGGGCCTCTGAGCCCCAGATTTCTTCCACCTGTTCGTCTTCTGGAGAGTTCTCTCTGAGGCCTATAAATACTGCACCTGGACCTGCGAGCAAAGACTGAGCAGAGAAGAGAGAGAGATTAGGGATTAAGCTTTGTATTTTTGTTAGTTTTTCTCTAGGATTTTTGTAGCTCTCTAGATCTTCTTCCTCCCTAGAAATTCTGTAAGAGAGAGTTTGTAAGAGAGAGAAAGCTTGTGTACATCAAGGAGTGACAACTTGTGAAGCAAGGATTGATCCATTCTCTTCTCTCTACTCTTTCATTTTCTAGTGTACTTGTTTTCTTTACTTGCTTTCTTTATTTTCTTGCAATTTTATTCATGCTTTGCTTTTCTTTTGTAATGGCTTGTAGCTAACTTTTCTACATGTACTAGCTAACCACTAACCATGCTAACTACTAACTCATGGATGATTGCTATATTTCATCTTGCAAGTTGTATGGTCTTCTCTTCTCCGATGGGTTACTTTCATTGCTTGGCTAGTTCTTGTTGTAATTCCATATGATTCATGTGTGCCTCATTTAGAGCCTTGTCTTTGAACAAGTGCCTTGATGGAACATGGAGATGGATCACCAATATGCTATTTGTTGTACAACTTCTTTATGTCCATTAATGATGTTGTATCCTCTTCCTTAGCATCCCTTGAGTGTAGCTCTTTTGATTCCATTATTGAAAGTCTAATTGTAGGCCAATGACATCTATGAGGTTACAAGACAAGTCCAAGAATGATCCCCCATCATCCAAGTGGGAAAGTAATTAGACCAACACGCAAGACAAATCTATGCCGATGAATCAACATGAGGCACGCATTCACTATCACGGAGTTTAGTAAGTCTTTAGCAAGGTAGTAAGGTTAGCTAGTCATGGTTTTTTTCAATCTTAAATCTTTTCAAAGTTTTACTTTCTTTTAGTTGTAATTCCAAAGCCAATCTTAATTTTGATTTCTTTACACTTTCCATCATGAACATTTCCACCCATTCTTTTATTTCTTTTTCATTTGATTCTTTATTCTTTTAAAGCAAAGAAGAATCTTCGTTTTCTTTTCTTCACTACCAACCGTAACGCTTCCATCGCTAGCTCTCCCTGAGAATCGACTCGGTATAGCCCTATGCTATAACGGAGATTGAAAAGGGTACATTAATCATCTTTCATACATTGTGGAGTGATCTAAGCACTTGAGGTTGTTTCTAAACCTTATCTCTCCTTAATTGAATACATATATTTGTGCTCATTTACACTCCATAATACTACACCTTTCCCGTCTAAACAAATTTTTGGCGCCGTTGCCAGGGAGAGCAACGGATTTTCTTTAAAGTGAAGAACTAAACGAATCTTCTTCTCTGTTGCAGGTTACAGGTTGAAGAAACAGGAACCTTTGCATTGCAGTGACATATAAGTGGACCTGGGCTTCTGCTCTCGAAAGCAGAGACCAGGATCCCTCCAAATTGCCGCAAATTCTGGGTTTTTGCTGCAGAATTGCGGCAAAGAGGAGATCACTACTGACCTAATTTCTGCAGGGCTTGCTTCTCTGCAAAATACATCTGCTGCAATAATTTTTTCCTGTATTCTTCACCATACTCCTGCTTAATAATCAACAGTAAAAAATTGGTTGTTAACGTTAAAAATTGTTTAGACATTTGCACTCTAGGCACGTGTCTTTCAATTTCTTTACTTTTACTGTTGAAGAGTGCTGGAGACAAGGTACGTGCGCATTGCATCTAGACTAGGACTCACTCTTTGTTTGATTTAATTACGCTTTGAGTGAACCTTGTTTGTTTACATCGTACACTTGCACAAATCGATTTTAAGGGCATACCCATAAATAAGATAAGGTGGGGATTTTATCACCCTTCCTTAACCCGAAAACCACCATCCCCAGCACTCACAATCCCAAGCTTGTATATAAAATTTGATAGACGTTGGCCCTAGGGACATCTCGGACTCACTTAGGAGATTATCCTAAGGGGGAAAAGTGTTGGAAATTGACTTTTGTAAAATCAGTGTCTAGGAAAGGGATTGAGGGCCGAAAGCCCGAAGGTTGTTGGTTACTTAATTAAGGAACGTCTCTGACGGAAAACCTCCCACCAACCTTGCCCTTCCCTGGCTGATTAGCTTATAGTCAAAGTCTACACTAAACCTCCTGTGGACGATCTAATCAGTTAGGAGTCGTCTAGGTCCAGGAATCCTAGAAGCTTGGATTGATTTTTTTTTATTGTTTGTTATTTTCATTTTTTCTTTTTCGCTGGTGTGATCGGTGCACGTTGTTTGTGATTGTATATGCAAGAGTGATTCCGTGATTCAGAATCTGCAAGACTTGTTAGACTTTCTACACTTGCACTTACACAACCACTTGACATTATGGAAAATAACGTCTCACTTCAAGATCGATTTTATCCGATTCGCACCTCCCTTCCTTCATGCATTCTTCTCCCCGAGCCTAATTGAAACCACTTTGAGCTGAAATCGCAATACATTAATACACTTCCCGATTCCATGGTCTTGAGTCTGAGGACGCGTACCTCTTTATTCGTGAGTTTGAAGAGGAATGCCAAATGATGAGAATTTCCCAACTGACCGAGGATGCTGTTAGGTTACGGTTCATACCGTTTGCACTTAAGGATTTAGCTAAGAAATGGCTTTATAATCTTCCTGTCAGTTCCATATCTTCTTGGGATGATTTTGTTAAGGTCTTTCTTAAGAAATTCTATCCTATCCACAAAACAGCCCTCATGAGAAAGAATATAATGCAATTCAAGCAGGAACCAAATGAACCTTTCTAGAAGTATCTTGAGCGTTTCAAAGACCTCCTAGCCCTGTGTCCTCATCACGGCATAGAGAAATGGCGTCTGTGCCAGATTCTCTATGACGGTTTAGATTACCAAACGAAAACCCTCCTGGAATCCATGTGCCAAGGGGAATTTTTGAAGAAAGATGAACATCAGGGGTGGGATCTCTTTGAAACCCTAGCTGAGAAAACCATTCAGTGGGAGTCATGTCCTGATAAATCCACTCCCACCACTTCCAGAACTGGTACACACTCCATAGAATCCTCTATAACTGCAGAAACCAAGATCACACAACTGATAAAGAGGATAGAACTGCTTGAGTAAAGAGGAAATTCTGTTGTAAATCAAGTCAACCCATCACATGTGATCAAACCGGGTTGCACCAACTGTCATGACCTTAACCATGTCTTTGAGGAGTGTCCATTAGATCAGCCCTAATCATTTCAGGAGAACATGAATGCAGCATTTACCAGACATCCATACTCCAACACATATAATTCGGGATGGCAGAACCATCCAAATTTTTCAGGGAGTCAATCTGGTCCTGAGCATCATAGGCCACCACTTCCATATCCATATAATGCTCAGTCTCACACATCCAGTTTCAATCATAATTCACTGTATGTTCATCCATCTCAAAGTCCACCACATTCACAACCATATCAGAACCTACCACACTATCAATCACAATTCCAGCCTCCGTATTATCAACATCCACCCCAGAATAATTCAGAAATATCAGAGTTGAGGAAAATGTTAGAAACCTTTACAAAGAACCATCAGCAGGAGATGAATAAAGTTCAGGTCCAAATCAGGCAATTGGCTAATGAGAGACAAAATGGAATGTTCCCAAACCAGCCATTGCCAAATCCCAAACATCACTTCCCTTTGAATGAAGTGGAAGATTCAGGACCCAGTCAATGTCATGCTATTCATACCCTGAGATCTGGTAAACAAGTTGATAATAAGGTTTCTAGTCAATCATCTCATCCAGCACCAAAGCCAACACCTCCTGTCCCAATGCAACCAACTTCTGACAAACCATCTTCTAGTACAGAGCCATCCACTTCAAAAGCCAAGGGTAAAGAAAAGGTAGATGAGCAACCCTATAAGCCTGTTGTACCATTTCCAAATAGGCTTAAGAATCCCAAGACAAATGCTCACATGGAGAAGATAAAAGAAATGTTCAATAAGGTCCAAATCAATGTCCCTCTTCTTGATGCCATACAACAAGTGCCATCATATGCCAAATTCTTAAAGGAAATGTGCACCAAGAAGAGGAAAACACAAGTTCCTAAAAAAGTCTTCCTAGCATCATCCATCAACGAGCTGCTCAATGGTCCAACTCCTGTAAAATACAAAGACCCAGGTAGCCCCACCATTTCATGCATCATAGGACAGACTACCATTAATAGGGCACTTCTTGATTTGGGGGCCAGCATCAATCTCCTGCCTTTCTCTGTGTACCAACAATTAGGGTTAGGTGATCTCCGTCCTACCCAAATGACTATCCAATTGGCTGATCGCTCTGTCACTAGACCCCAGGGGGAAATTCACGATGTCCTTGTCAAAGTTGGGAAATTCATTTATCCTGTTGACTTTGTAGTCCTTGAAACAAAACCAGTGTCTAATTCCAATCAAAGGGCTCAAATTTCTGTCATTTTAGGACGACCATTCCTGGCTACTACAAATGCTGTCATTAATTGCCGGAATGGATCAATGAGGTTGACCTTTGGTAACATGATTCATGAATTCAATGTCTTCCATACACAACCTCGTAAAACAAAAGATCAAATATTTGAGGTTAGCTTCATAGTAACAATTGTGAGGAAGAAGGTGAAGATCCAAAAGATGAGTCACAATCTTGTGATTCTCTTATCCGAGTACCCTTTCAAAAGGGGAAAGTTGATTTGGACATTTTTACCTTCAATGAACCAACTGTGACTGTATCCGAACCTCCGATTGATATATCCTTTGAAGACCTGTTTGCTGATGAGATCATGTGTCTAGATGAGTCCACTCGGGGTCAGTTAACTGATTGCATACTTCCGGATGTTGATCTTAGTTTTGAAAAATTGTATGAAGAAGAGCTGAAATTCCTTGACATTGGAAGTGATGAGATTCTGAGTGAGAGTGGTGATAAGGAATTTGTTTGTGAACAATGTGGTGGAATGAGTGTGAATGATAATAATAAAAAATTGAATCTGAAAATACCTAAGGCTACAATAATTCAAACCGTTCCCAATTGAACTCACGAAAGCAGACGCATTGGAATGATGGGAAACGGGCCAGAGGAAAGCGACCAAAAGCCTAGGTAATGGTTACACTTGTATATATTCTTTGTAAATAATTTGTTTTGCACCTTTTTTTAAATAAAAGTTTCTTACCTCTTACCTATTTCATGCATACATATATCATGATGCATTGAGGACAATGCATGAAATAAGTGTGGGGGAGGGTTTACTAACATAGAGTTTTTAGATTTTCTTTCTTTTACACTTCTTCTTTTACACTTCTTTGAGAAATTAAAATATATATATAAAAAAAATAAAAAAAAACTTTTTGAAATAAGAGACAAAGTTTTGATCTATTTTCAAGAAAATTAAGATGTATCTTAGAAATTAAGAAAGCCTTAATTATGACATCTTAAACCTAGTTGAAATAATAGATCTTGTTTGAAATTACAGGCTAAGTAAGTAAAATTGGTGAGATATTTTTATCTTGAATTTTTTGCCTTAGATAAATATGCACTTTACACTTACACATTTCTTGAGATGGAAACAAAGACCAAAAATGCCATATAAAAAAATAAAAAAAAAGAAAAGAAAAAAATATATATATATAAATAAAACATCACCTATTAAGCTGGATAATTATGCCTCAAGAAGCATGATTATTCACGCCTAACGGTGGTAAAGGAAATAAATAATCCCCTTTAGTTTCGTGGCCTTTTTCACTTGAGTCCTTAAACCGAGGGATGTTTTCTCATCTGGTGCCCTAAGACCGACTGGTTTGGGAGTCATCGGTTAAAGGCTCGCTACAAGGGTAAACTAGAAAGCCTAAACTAAGGGAAGAAAAAAAAAATATATATATATATATATATATACATATAAGTAAATAAATGGCTTGATGGTTGCAGTTGAAATCCCAGAAATCTTCACTAGCACGGTGTGCATGCTATCTAGGTTTTATGAAAGATAAAATATTCAATCCAATTTTGAATTCTTACCTTAATTGAAGACAAGATCTTGCATGGAGACTAAGTTTAAGAAAGAATAATTATAGGTGGACTTATGACCTTAGATCACTTATATTTTTGCAAAAATAGTTTGAAAACATGTCTCTCTTTCAAAATGCGTTTTCAAAACACTAACATTTGTCTTCTTTCTTTATGGATTTTGTGGGTGCAATCCGCTGAAAACCCTCAGGAGACAACACTCCTCCTCTAGGGTAACCTAGAGGTTTAACGGCTTGTTGCACGTGCTCAGTGTAATCGCGTCACCTGCGAAAGTGGTGTAATAAAATTGGTAGTATAGTTTTTTTTCTTTTCTTTGTTTTGCTCGGGACGAGCAAAAGAATAAGTGTGGGGGTGTGATTGGTATTCAAATTCTGCATTATCATATCGCATTTCTCACAGATTTAATGAATAAATAGTCGTCTAAATCGTGTTTTGGTCTTAATTGCAGGTAAATCCAAGGTCCAAGGGCAAAGATGGAATAAGAGGCTAATTCAGCTCAATTTATGCTAATTAATCCCGCAATTACTTGGAGGCCAAGCAAAGGATTTTCTAGAACATGCATTGTACCTAGACTCCTGAGCTGTCAGACGAATATTCGGGCGAAAGTACCAGAAAAGGGTATATCTGGAAGCTGCTAGAAGCCAGACGAACGCGTGGACGAAATCCAGAGACACGATTCCCTAGGATTGCCGCAATTCCACGGCATTCCTTGAGATTCTGCGGCAATCCTAGGGAGCCACGCGTCGATTTTCGACGCGTGGCTCCGTCTCGTCTTCTGGATCCTTCTGAGCCCTATAAATAGCCCTGCAGAGAGCCCAAACGCGAGCAGTCTTCGTTTTTAGGAGTAGGTGCAGATTTTAGGAGAGATTTAGTGTAGTGTAGGTGCTTTTCATTTCTCTTCTCTTGTATTTTCATTTGTTTGTAGATCATTGTAGTAGGGCTGAGTGATTCATAGAGAGAGAGATAGTGAGGGATTGATGTAATAGAGAGTGACACTCTATGTAAAGGTACCTCCTTTCTCTTCCATTGTAATCTCCTTCATCTTCTACATGATGTTTTGTTTCTAGTTTTTCTTCTCATGGCAATCTAACTACTAACCACTAACCTATCTAACCACTTACTTGATAATCCACATGAATCGGGTTGCCTCTACAAGGCCTTGTTCTTGCAAGAGCCATTGATGGCCAAAGATGATGGGTTCTAACATGTAACTTGCTAACTTGCTAACCAAGCTAACTCTCTTTTACTTCATGCTCTTTTATTTCTAACATCTAACTTGCTAACTTGCTAACCAAGCTAACTCTCTTATTTCATGCTCTTTTATTTCATGCTAGTAGTGTAATGAGTGATGCTTGTAATAGCTTGTTCTTGTTGCAATGTTGTGATTGTTATGAACCATCCATGAGCCATGCTTTGTATTGCTTCTTGAAGATAAGGATTGTGATGGCCGAGGATCAAAATGTGAGGCAACTATCTCGAAGAGGTTAGCATGGTTAGTAGAGTACTTAGTAGTTAGTAGCCATGAGTTTTCTTTTACCTTTGTTTTAGAAATCGTTTTCCAAATTCTTTTCTCATTTTTCTATCGGTGTTTTCATCGCCTTCTTAGTTTACCTTGTTCCATCTTCTTCACTTCTCTTTTGGTTTTTACATCGCCGTTTTCATCGCTCTCCTCACCTACCACATGCTTGTTTTCATTTTCTCATTCTTTTTCATTCTTTCAACATAGAAGAATTGTTAACATCTGACGTGACTAGAGACTGTTAATTCTTCTACCGCCTCCCTTCCCTGTGGATACGACCCGTTGTCCTATGCTATAACGGAAGTATCGAGGGTATACTAAGCACATTCGAGCTTTTCATTTGATTTCATAAATACACATTTTTAGTGCTAGTTCCACCCCGATCATCAAGACAGATAAGGCTCTCCACAAGCCTACTACGGTCCTCTGGGGCAACATAGAGGGTCAGAATCTTGAGCCTGTCACCTTCAAAAACCTGATCGTTCATTTCGACCAAGAAAAATTCGAAGAACTCCTCTCTGGAGGTGGTCCAATGTTCCATGCACGGAAGCATAGAAAGGTCACAATGGCCAAGTTTTCAGAGCCGAAACCGGACTCAGACTCCTCCCAACTCCTCTCAGCCTCGCGTATGGCTAGCCAGGTTCCCTGTGAACCTAAGTCTCCTCTTCCAAAACAAATGTGGAGGCCAAAGAAGAAAGCTCTATATGAAGCTTCAGGTGTAGCTACGCCATAGGTCCGCCTGTCCTGCGAAGATAAAGGCAAGATGTCTGCCTGCTTCGTTGAGACTATCAGCCACGAAGCTAAAACGGCGACTATACCTTCGCCTAATTCAGGAGCAGTAACTCCTCGCGCCAACCTCGTTCTTATAAGCGAAGTTACTGATAGCGTGGCAAACACAATGCCAGTACCTGAGGGTACACGCGGAGTTCCCAGCCGCCAGGCTAGAACTAAAGCGCCAGCGGTGCTAACCTCCTTCATAGTAAGATAGCGGATAAAGCACCACAGTGTGCTCCGCTCCTCAGTTCATCAAGCACTAAGCTCGCTCTTCGCAGGGGAGCTAAGGGATCATCCCTAAGTGTTGATAGCGGTACTTATACAGCTTCAGCACCCAAGGGTATTCCCAAAGTTCTTAGCTACGAAGCTAGAGCTAAAGCACATCTAGTGCTAACTATCTTCCTAACAAGGTAGCAGATAAAGCACCACAGCATGCTTCGTCTCCCAGCTCCTCAAGCGCTAAGCTCGCTCTTCGCAGCGGAGCTAAAGGATTGTCCCCAAGTGTTGATAGCGGTGCTTATGCAGCTTCAACACCCAAGGGCATTCCCAAAGTTCTTAGCCGCGAAGCTAGAGCTAAAGCACTATCTAGTGCTAACTACATCTGCAGTGATGAAAAGAACAAGGCATCCTATGCGCAATCCAACACAGCCTCTGTGCTAAGTCGCTTAAACCTGGCTACATCTGACTTGCGAGAGTTCTTAACGAACAAACGGAAGTCAGATTTACTCCAAACTTCTCCTCTTGTTGTCAGCAAGTGGGATGTCAGTTGGTGACGGTTCATTCAGTTCATTGCCGCCTGAGACCAATCCCCACCACTCCTCCAAACCAACGGTCAGTTTTTGATCGGCTATCAGTGCAAGCTCCTGTGAAGCATCGTAAAAAGAGTATATCACAAGATCTACCAGATATGCCCTCTGCATCCGTCAATATGATCGGAAGAGGACGAGAACCTCTCCTCCCTCCAGTTCTCTAGATTTGGATTATAGTCCGGGATTACGCCAAGTCTTGATGCATGAAGAAGGCGTCTTCCGAAACACCAGATCTAGGGTCACAATACCCTACAATTACGAACAGCCATCCTCCTTAACCACAGTAACCTCTCTAGAACCAATGAGAAGATTATTCCAGTGGTCTGATGAGGAAGACGAAGACAGTGGGTATGCCTCTTCAACAACAGTTAGCTCGGTACGAACAGATAGAGTATCAGTGAATATGGCTGATAACAGTAATGATGACCTCCGTCAACAGTTGGAAGCTCAAGAGCAAACCTCTAAGGCCCAGCAAGAAGCCTTGGACAACATTCAACAGATACTCGCTCAACTCCTCACCAACCGGAATAATAATGATACCAGGAGTAACCATGATGAGGAAGAACATCATAGTGATGAACAACCAAAGACTGAGAAGTCAAATAAAAGTTCTTCTATGGATGCTGAAGTTCTTAAAGGCATCCAAGATCAGATCGCATCCCTAGCTCAGAGGGATGAACTAAAGAAAGTAGGGACAGCCCGTCCTTACCCATTGGAATGGGATTCAGTACCATACCCACGAAAGTTCAAGCCACCAACGTTACATACATATGATGGTAAGAGCTCGCCAAACCAGCACATCTACTACTTCCGGTCTCAGACCGGGAATGTTATAGACAATGATGCTATCATGACCAGACTATTCATTGACACCCTGAAGGCGGTAGTATTCAACTGGTTCCGAAGCCTCCCTCTGAGCTCTATCAATTCCTGGATCGACCTGAAAACTCGATTTCTTTCTCGTTTATATGAGGACGATATCAAGGTAATTATGGATAAACTCCTCTCTACCGTGCAAAAGAAGGGCGAATCCGTCTGTGACTACATTGAACGGTTAAGAAACTTGTCTCTGATGTGCCCAGCAGGTATGCCATTGCCCATGCTCTTACAGACATGCAGGCATAATTTTCTCGACCAAGTGGAGATTCGCATGGGGGCTGTCAAAGCCCATACCTAGAAGGAACTAGTTGAACAAGCTGAGATAGCAGAAAAGTCGGCTAAAAAGTTTGAGCCATCTACCCCTAAAGGCAAATGTGGTATGAATAATAAGGGGCGCGGCGACATGGCGCAGTCTTCCCAAGCTAAAGACAAAGAGAGTATGTCTATTGAATTGTCAGGGGATGTTCATTTGAAGGCCAAGAAGAACGCTTTTAATAATCAAGAGTCTAAGTTTCCTCCGAAACAGTACTCCTTCAAAGACGAGCAAGTGGTCGTAATATTCCATTTACTCCATAAAGGGAATAAACTGAAGCTGCCAGACGTTCGACTCCCTAATGAAATGGGACGTACGAATGATCCTAATATTGTCTCTTTTATAGGATGGTTCATTATCCTACTGATAAGTGCTTTGTCCTCAAGGACAAAATTCAAGCTTTAGTCGATGCCGGAGTTCTGACTCTGAAATTAAAGTAAAAGAAAGTCACTACAAACATGGTGACTCTCGAGTTCGGCAAAACCCCAAAGGTCACAGTTCCTGACGGGACCTTTCCAATCCCTGCACCACGGCTGGAAGTGAAGCATCCTTCAGCTAAAACTTAAGAGGGTAAGGGTCTTTTCCCTTGACATTAGAAACAGGGAAATCATGTGGATACACATAGACCTCATCCAGGACGAACAATAGGATGCGAAGAAATCCAGGTCAAGAAGGAAATCTTGCAATGTTATCTCTATATTGCCAGATGATAGCAATCTCACATCAGCTTCTCTTAGCAATTCCGAGGGGGAAAAGCACGCTTGCACAGCGCAGGCTGATGTACCTCAGCCGACAGGTACTCGATCCGGAAAATCATACTTAAAACAATATGAGAAAGCGACTGATGAGACACAACAGCAGACGACATCAGTATAAATATCCACACCGGCTCCGCTCCCAACAACGGGAAAAGAGAAGCAGAAAGAAATCCGGTTCGACCATGTCCAAAAGAAACCTTCAGGCCCAGGGCTTAACATGCCCTTTCGTTTTAACATATTGGCCCAGCTGGCTAATATCCCAGCTTGTATCACCATATACGAGCTCCTTCGTTTCTCGAAAGAGACAAGAGAAGCACTTAGGGATGCACTGGCTAACTCAGAATCATTCCTGACATATATGCCAGAAATCCCTAAGATGACACTCAGTCTTCTTTCCCTGAATGCCATCATGTGCAATCAAAGGTACCTGCTATTACCTTCACAGCAGAAGATATGCTTCTCAAGGATAACAAGCATGATCGACCTTTATACTACACCGGATACATCGGTTCGACGTGCATTGAAGGGTACAGGTTGATCCAAGATCTACACTCAACATCATGCCCAAAAGACTCCTCTACTTCATCGGCATACCACGTATCGGTTATCTGCAACCACCATAACAATATACGGCTTTAATGCAGAGAGTAGTCACCCACTTGGAAAGATCCGACTCCGTTACCGAATAGGGAGCCTGAAGTCAGAAGTAACATGCTATGTCATTGACGCTGACACGTCATACAATTTGTTACTAGGACGACCCTGGATCCATGCTAACTGGATCGTTCCCTCTATCTGCACCAGTGCTTCAAGTATGTTGAAGATGATGCAACAGTACAAACTGTCTTCGCTGAGAAGCAACCGTTCAAATGGGTAGAAAACTACTTTACTGACGCTCTCCTATATCAAGAGGTTGGTGAAACATCAAAAGAATTATTGCCTGACAACGGTGATAGTGGCAATGAGGCAAATTCAGAGTCTGAAGTAGACATGCCAGCCATTTTGGTCGGTGAACCGATTATAGCATGTTTTAATAATCTCCAATGTAACACTCCTTCTGAAGATGAGGGCGAATGGGTAATTAATGATAATATTTCCTTTGATTATCCTGTGAGTGTTGAATTATTTGGGTCCGTTACGGATAGCTCTCTACACTTGCCCTTACATAAGCTAAGTGCATCAAGTACATCCGTGGAATCTATAGAAGGATCCGTTTAGTGGTTCCTCCATCCAAAGAGGGTCAATTACCAATAAATTTGGTAAAGCCCAACTGCGAAGGTCTGCAGTCACGGATTCAAGTCCAGACTCAGACACCCCACAATTTTCTATTATGCATGATCAGCGCAGCATATGATGTGAAAAATGGGATACAACCTGCAGCATGGAAATGGCTTGAATTTTGAAAAGGAAGGCGTGGTTTCCTGCCTAATTTGTGCCAAAAGGAAAACCGACAAATTATTATGATAACACACGCAGGGGGTTGGGATACGTTACACCTAAACCACCAGCGACAGCTCATTCCAAAGACAATAAACCAGTCCATCACACTCTGCCTCTTCCTCCGAATGGGACTCAGATGTCAGTGTGAGAACGGTGTTCAAAAGCTCACTGTTAATATGACTTCAAGCAGTCAATTAGAGCCAGCAGAAGCTACTGATGAGGAACCATGGGCTCAGCAATTGGATCTCTAGTGAGGAAAGAGATTCGAACAACGCGAACAACCTACTGAAGACAGGGTGATCCAGGTTAACTTGGGTAGTCAAGGTCACCCTAAGACCATCTTTATAAGTGAGAGGTTATCACTCACAGAAAGAGAAGAATTGATGATACTTGTAAAGGAGTACATAGATGTCTTTGCATGAAACTACGGAGACATGCCCGGACTTGATCCACAAGTAGCCTTGCATCGTCTGAACATCAGACTTGACACCAAGCCAGTCAAACAGCAGCAACGCCGGTTTCGCCCAAATATTATAGAGGATATTGAAGTCGAAGTTCATAAGCTCATTGCATGGGGCTTCATACGGGAGGAACAACATCCAGATTGGGTTGCTAATATCGTTCCCGTTTTCAAGAAGAATGAAAAAATACAGATCTGCATTAACTATCGTGATCTCAATACAGCCTGTCCTAAAGACGAATTCCCACTGCCATCACCCATCATGATTGACAATACTTGCGGATTCGAAAGGATGTCCTTCATAGACGGCTTTTCAGGGTAACAATTAAATAAGATGTATCTAGAGGATGAAAAGCATACTTCATTTCGGATACCGTTGGGGATATATTGTTATACCATGATGCCCTTCGGGTTAAAGAACGCAGGAGCAAACTTATCAGCGGGCAATGAGTATGATTTTCGTGATCACCTCCAAAAAACGGTAGAATGTTATGTCAACGACATTGCTGTCAAAAGCCGCAATAAGAGTGACCACCTTCACGACGTGAGAATGATGTTCGACATAATGCGGGCTCATCAGCTGAAGATGAATCTGGCAAAATTCTTCTGGGGGTTTCGAGTGGCAAATTCCTTGAATTTATTCTTACATCAAGAGGAATTCATCTTGACCCGGACAAAGTCAAAGCCATTCAGAACATGCATCCACCTAAGAATCTCAAAGAACTTAGGGGCCTACAAAGTAGACTGGCTTATATTAGAAGATTCATCGCAAATCTCTCAGGCCGCTGTCAAACGTTCACCCAACTCATGAAAAAGGGTGTCTCCTTTGTATGGGATCAAGCCTGTCAAGAAGATTACGAAGATATCAAAAGATATCTCACAAATCTCCAGTCTTAGTAGCTTTCACATCAGGAAAACCGTTCCTGCTTTATGTGAAAGCTATGCACCATTCTCTCGGTGTTGAGTTTTTTTTCTGCACACAAAATAAAGTATTTTAGATTTAGAACAAAATGTGCAAATGCTCAATTCGAATCCGCGGTAGCAGTGGCTATGCGAGTCGTGATCCTCAGGGAGGGACTAGCGATAGAAGCGTTTGTAAGTTATCTCTAAAAATTATTTTCTTTAAGTTAACAAAAGAATAGTTAAAGTTAAGTTAGAAAGAAGGCGGCAGATTATGAAGATGGAGGATTAGAGGTGGCATTTATAATGAGATGAGAAAGAAAGAATGGGAGATGGTGATTTAATCTACAAAAATAAAAGAAAAGAAAAGAAAAGAAATAAACACTAACCTTAGTTTGGTTGAAGAAAAACGTGAAATCCTAACACTTTCTACTTTGCTTTGGAGGCGTTGAACGCATAAACCATAGGATCGATCTCAGTCCCCTGTTCGCATTATATCATCAAGCTTGGGCAAGTATGAAGTGATACGTACCTTGAGGAGGAGAACATCACCATGAAATATCGTTGGCACCCACAAGATTCGTTATACTTGTTCTTTGGAAATCACTTGCTTTATTACTTGATAATGGAAGAGAAGAGAAGCATACATCGGTGTCACTCTCAACATAGCCCTCTCCCTCACTTACATAAAAATTAAAAAAGAAAAGAAAACCTAAACTATAAGAAAGAAGAAAGCCTAAAACCCTAGATTTGGCCCTCTGGCTCTGGACGCTCTTCTCGGTTGCACTGCAGGGGGTATTTATAGGAGCAGAAGGAAGGTAGAGTCCCAGTCGAAGTCGTCCACGAAGGCGGTTCCCTGGATATGACTGGATTGCCACGGAAACGTGGCTTGGGCCGCGTTCCGCGGCCTTATGGTGGCGGCTGGCCACGCGCTTTGGCGCATGACTTCTCCTGGTCCGTCCATCTGGTCGTTTCCTTCTGGAAGCTGCATCCTGGCTCTTAATCTTTGGATTTGGATATAACTTGGGAATCAAGTTACCTAGATCCCAAATCTTTTATCCACGAATTTGTGATCTTAAATTCTCCTTCTTTGGCTTTTATCCTCATCTGCAAGTTTTTAGGGTTGAATAGAAGTCTATCCTTCCCTCTTCTTTAATATTTGCAACTTTGGCCCTTATGTATTTGCAATTTTGACAATTAATATTTGCACTTTTGCACTTGGGCTTGAATATGGGCTTTTGGGCTTCTTTTAGGCTTTATTTATTATTAAAATAAGAACTCAAGGCCTACACACAATAAATCATAAAATATTAGTAAATGTGCAGAATTATATGAATAAATATGAAAATGTGATGGTAAATGTCATGATAAAAATGCACTTTTCACTACCAATCACACCCCCACACTTATCTTTTTGCTCGTCCTCGAGTAAAAATCAAAGAAAAAGAAAAAGAAAGAAAAATTAATCTAACCTAACTCACTTTCGTAGGAATCACGGTTGCACTTAGCACGTGCAACAAGCCGTTAAACCCTAGGTTACCCTAGAGGACGAGTGTTGTCTCGTGAGGGTTTTCAGCGGATTACACCCACAAAATCCATAAAAAGGAAATATTTGAAATACTTTTGAAAAGACTAAGTAATCTATAAGTTTTTAGGATCCTCATTTTTATTCATTCTTAAACTTAGTCTTTATAAAGTCAATTGTTATCCTTTTTAGGTAATGGACAAAATTGAATGTTTGTATAGTCTTTTTCGTTACCCTAAGTCATATGCATCCTTATGAATTTATACTAGGAATTCCTTAACTTGGACTCTCATGCCTCTTTATATATATATATTTTTCTTTTTTTCTTTTTTTTTAATATGTATAACTCATCTAATTTTCTTTCGTATAAGTATGAAGGCTTCTTGAGGCTCTCATACCTAACTAGTTGACTATTAGATGTGTTAATACATATATGAGTAATTTTTCTTAGTTTCCTTAGGCTTTCTAGTCCACCCATGTAACGAACTTAAAGTCGATGACTCCCAAACCAGTTGGCATTAGGGCACTAGGTGAGAAAACACCCCGTGGACTCAAATTCGAGTGAACTAGGCCCCAAAACTAAGGACTTTATTTTATTTACTCACCTTTAGGCATGAATACTTATGCTTCTTAAGGCACATGTATCCAGCTTAATTAGTGATTTTCTTTTTTTTTTATATATATATGAGGCACAAAGGTCTTCGTCTTAGAATCCTAGATATGCATTAGGTATGCAAATTTCATTAAGGTAAAAATCAAGACTAATTAATTATTCAATTTCTCCTCCTATACCTAAAATTTAAACAATTATTTATTTTAAACAAGTTTTTAGAAATCCTAATCATGATTTTCCTAATTCTTAAGATTAACTTAGATTTCTTTCAAAAGATAAGTCAAAATATTGTCCTTTTTACAATTTTTTTTTTTTAGCAAATTTTGGTTAGTTTCTAACTATGTTAGTATGTTAGTAAAGCCTACCCCCACACTTATCTCATGCATTGTCCTCAATGTATGAATGAATGCATATATGCATGAAAAAGAGCAAGGGAAGGTAGAAGTTACCTCAAGGTGGTGGTTCCGGTGGTGGTCTAATTGGTCCACGAAATGCGGCCCAATCTACCTTTGTGGAATTTGAGGGAACCCCAGAATTTACTCAATATAACCACTACAATGTATGTATAATTATTTTTTAAAATTCCACCCCATCAAATTTCCAAATTTCATAATAAATTTTAGAGTCAATTGTGTCAACCTCCTTGTCCCAAAATGGAGTATGAAAGATGGAATTATTGACTTGGACGTGGGAAGTACGGGAACGAATACCGACTCAGGAAAGAAACTTAAATCAAGTAATGGTTCAGGAGTCGGGCTAGGTCCAGGAAGTGGGTCCAAATCAATAAGTTGAAGCTCAAGTCCACAATATTCTTCCCATAATGGAATGTGACTCAATATTGGTGATTCAAGTTTAGGAATGATAGGTGTGGGAACCAAAACTGACTCTAAAATATTACCTAAGTCGGGTAACAAAACAGGAGTCAACAATGATTCGGGAATTTGAACTTGATCACAGATTTGAGAATCTAGGTCACATATCTCATTCAGCTCAATATCATAAAAATGAGAACTTGCCAATTTATCCATGGGACTTTCAAAATTGCAAAATTGGTCAAGTTCAATATGATCATCAAAATAGGTGATTCAATTTCATGATGAATTGGAACAGGATCCAATGTTGACTCGGGAAAAGTGAAATCAGGTGGAGACACCGGAGTCATTATTGAATCAGGAAGTAAAATTGAATCACCGGGTGGAAGATCATGATCATATTCATGCTCAAGTTCTATTTTAGGAAAGGAAAAACTTGCCAAGTTATCAAAATTTGAAGTTTCGGCAAGTTCACATGATGGCACTGAATTAGAATCTTGTTGTCCAAAGTAACTTGGTTCGTCGGCTCTAAGAGAGTGGTCAGCGATATCAGAAATGGCCGAACAGTGAGAACGTAAAGATTGAACCATCATATCTATATCATGATCACGGGCTAATCTAGCCTGAGTCATGGCTGCAAGCATCCTTTCATAGTTGATAGGTGCATCATGTTGTGATTGACTTGAAAGGATGAAGTGTAATCGTGATGAAGTTGTGAGTCGATGGACTCACGCATAATCATGTCTGCGATTGATGGTAATTGTTGCTTGGACTCATGCATACTTATCATTTCCCCGATAGATGGTATTCTATTCTGAAGGGTGGATCAGAGTATGACTCTTGGGAATATTATGGACAAGGTGGAGACGGAGGACAAGTCGGTTGAAAATTGGACTCGGGGGGAAGTGAAACCCCATGAACTCTGTGAGGAGTTCAAAGTATGAAAATTATGGTCATAAGATGGGGGTATGGGTTATAATCATTCGGATAAGACCATTCCGGCACACTAGATTGGTCAAAGTTATGATATGCCGGGTTGGTAATGTCTGAAAAAGAGTTAGGTGTGTAATATGGATTAAAGTTGGAAAAATTATTATTATATGCCATATCACACCAAACAACAAAGAAAAAGAAAACAAACAAATAAACAAACAAAAAAGAAAAAAATTCTAACCTAAGTTAGGGTAGACCTATGACCTAGACGACTCCTAACTGGTTAGACTGTCCACGGGAGGTAGGGTGCAGACTTTGACCACAAGTTAATCAGCCAGGTCAGGGCAAGAGTGGTGGGAGGTTTTCTGTTGACTGAATTTTCCTGCACACAAAAATATAGTATTTTAGAATATGATGTGCAAGTCTCAGTTCTAATCCGCGGTAGCAGGGCTATGCGGGTCGTGATCCTCAGGGAGGGACTGCGATGGAAGCGTTAAGCAAGTTATCTCTTTTTTTTTTATCTTTTTATATTAGTAGTGGTATTTACAATGGATGGTATTTACAATGAAGTGGGGAGAAAAGAATTTGAGAGATGTGGATTTAATCTACAAAAAGAAAATAAAAGAAAAAGAAAGACTATAAAATACACACCTACCTCTTCAGTCCTACTTACCTTCGATCCTTTTGCGACGACTTACTTTTTCTCAGAAGATTTGCAAGTATGGCGTATAGGATGTTCGTCGCCATAAGCCATCAAGGGATCTTCGTTGGCTAGGCAGTCTCGAAACAATCGGATCTCACGGATTGCAAGTCATCAGAGAGAAACAATGAAACAAGAATAAAAACAAACCAACCTCGAGCAGATTTTTATTAACAATGGGGGAAAAATAAAAACTTACACCGATGTCACCTCAGTACAAGTATGATTCCTTCCTCCATGAAAGCATCTCCACTCTCAGTTACAAAATTTACAAAATGAAAATAAAATCTAACCTAAAATCTAAACCCTAGCTTTTGGCCCTTGGCTCGCCTCTGGACGCTTTCTGTGTGCATCTGCAGGGGTATTATAGGAGTTGGAAGATGTAGAGTCCTAGTACAACTCTCCCAAAAAATCTTATCTCCAGACTTGTGGCACTTATCCATAGAAGTTCAAATCAAATCTGTCCTGCAATTTATTATTCAGTTGATCGCCAAATTGGATTCTCTACGGACTGAATTGGAAAGTTTGATCAACATAAGAGTTGTAGGGCTTCAAGTCTTCTTTCTGGAGCATTTTGAATCATCGGATTTGCATATCTGTAGCAAAAGTTATGATCTGAATACTAAACATGTACAGTCTGAATCCGAATTTATCTTTAAACTCTTTCCTGCAAGCATTTAGGGTTGAATAGAAGTCTATCCTTCCCTCTTCTTTGTATTTGCAACTTTGGCCCTTGTGTATTTGCAATTTTGACAATTGATATTTGCACTTTTACACCTGGGCTTCAAACATGGGCTTGGATCTGGGCTTTTGGCTCTTTAAGCTTTATTTATTGTTAAAATAATAATTCGAGGCCTGCACACAATAAATTACAAATTATTAATAAATGTGCAGAATTAAATGAATAAATATGAAAATGTGATGGTAAATATGATGATAAAAATGCACTTTTCACTACCAATCACACCCCCACACTTATCTTTTTGCTCGTCCTCGAGTAAAAACAAAAAAAAAGAAAAAGAAATGAAAAGTTAATCTAACCTAACTCACTTTCGTAGGAATCACGATTGCACTTAGCACGTGCAACAAGCCGTTAAACCTCTAGGTTACCCTAGAGGACGAGTGTTGTCTCGTGAGGGTTTTCAGCGGATTGCACCCACAAAATCCATAAAAAGGAAAATATTTGAATTATTATTGAAGAGACTAAGTAGTCTATAAGTTTTAGGATCCTCCTTTTTATTCATTCTTTAAACTTAGTCTTAATAAAGTTAATTGTTTTCCATTTTAGGTAAGAATTAAAATT
Source organism: Agave tequilana (assembly GCA_038442645.1). Classification (NCBI taxonomy): domain Eukaryota; kingdom Viridiplantae; phylum Streptophyta; class Magnoliopsida; order Asparagales; family Asparagaceae; genus Agave; species Agave tequilana. Next base: position 3,686 of record JAVJIF010014369.1, on the reverse strand, counting down.
GAATTTCTAATATAGTCTTTTTCGTTACCAAAAATCATATGCATCCTTATGTTTTTACTAGGAATTCCTTAACTTGGACTCTCATGCCTCTTTATATATATATTTTTTTCCTTTTTATTATTATTATTTTTTTAATATGTATAACGCATCTAATTTTCTTTCGTGTAAGCATCAAGGCTTCTTGAGGCCCTCATACCTAACTAATTGATTCTTAGATGTGTTAATACATATATAAGTAATTTTTCTTAATTTCCTTAGGCTTTCTAATCCACCCATGTAACGAACTTAAAGTCGATGACTCCCAAACCGGTTGGCTTTAGGGCACCAAGTGAGAAAACACCCCGCGGACTCAAATTCGAGTGAACTAGGCCCCAAAACTAAGGACTATTTATTTACTCACCTTTAGGCATGAATACTTATGCTTCTTGAGGCACATGTATCAGCTAATTGGTGTTTTTCTTCTTTTTTTTTTCTTTTTTTTATGAGGCACAAGGTCTTTGTCTTAGAATCCTAGATATGCATTTGGTATGCACATTTCATTAAGGTAAAAATCAAGACTAATTATTTATTCAATTTCTCTCCTATACCTAAAAATAAAAAATTTATTTATTTTGACCAAGTTTTAGAAATCCTAATCATGATTTTCCTAATCCTTAAAACTAACTTAGATTTCTTTCAAAAAAATAAGTCAAAATATTGTCCTTTTATAACATTTTTTTTTAAAATTTTTTTTTTTTATTAGCAAATTTTGTTAGTGTCTACCTATGTTAGTATGTTAGTAAAGCCCACCCCCACACTTATCTCATGCATTGTCCTCAATGTATGAATGAATGCATATATGCATGAAACAGAACAAGGGAAGGCGGAAGTTACCTTAGGGTGGTGGTTCCGGAGGTGGTCTTATTGGGCCAAGCGTTGCTACCCAATCAAGATAACATAATTGGTGGAACCACCAGAAATTTTCCTTACATAACCCACTAAAATATATATATAATCATTTTTAGTATTTCCACCCCATCAAATTTCCTAATTTCATAATAAATTTCAGAGTTAATTGTCTCAACCTCCTTGTCCCAAAATGGAGTATGAAAAGATGAAATTATTGACTTGGACAATATAGGTGCGGGAACGAATACGACTCAGGGAAAATGCTCAAATCAAGTAAGGGCTCAGGAGTCGGGCTAGGTTCAAGAATTGGGTCCAAGTCAAGAAATTGAAACTCAAGTCCACAATCTTCTTCCCACAATGGAATGTGACCTAATATGGGTGATATCTCTTTACTTCCAATATTAAGGAATTCTAGCTCATCGCCATATAATTCTTCAAAACTAAGGTCAACATCTTCCGTCAGAATTGTACAATCAGTTTCAGAAGTAAAGAGATTGTGAGAATCTAGGTCAAGTTCAATATGATCTCTAAAATGGGTGATTCAATTTCATGATGAATTGGAATAGGATCCAATGTTGACTCGGGAAAAGTGAAATCAGGTGGAGACACTGGAGTCATTATTGAATCAGGAAATAAAACTGAATCATCAAGTTGGGGATCATGATCATATTCATGTTCAAGTTCTAATTCATGAAAGGAAAAACTTGCCAAGTTATCAAGAATTGGAGTTTCGGCAAGTTCAGATGATGGCACTGAAATAGAATCTTGTTGTCCAAAGCAACTTGGTCGTCGGCTCTAAGAGAGTGGTCAGCGATATCAGAATTTGCCGAACTGTAAGAACGCAAAGATTGAACCATCATATCTAAATCATGCTCGCGAGCTAATCTAGCCTGAGTCATGGCTTCAAGCCTTTTTGGAATTGGATTTGGAAAGAGGAAGTGAGATCATGATGAAGTTGTGAATCGGTGGACTCACGCATCATCATGTCTAAGATTGATGGTGGTTGTTGCTTGGACTCGTGCATACTCATCATTTCCCCGATAGATGGTTTTCTATTCTGAATGGGTGGATCTGAGTATGAATCTTGGGAAGAATGTGGACTAGATGGATATGGAGGACAATTTGGTTGAGAATTAGACTCGGGGGACTCGAAACCCCATGAACTCTGTGACGAGTTGAAATTATTATGAAAATTATAGTCATAAGATGGAGGAGTGTGGGGTATATTCATTCGGATAAGACCATTCCGGCCACTAGATTGGTCAAAGTTAGGGTATGCCGGGTTGGTAATATCCGAATAATAGTTAGGGTGTAATATGGATTAAAATTGGAATTATTATTATGTGCCATATCACACCAACACAAACAACACAAACAAATAAACAAACAAAAAAAGAAAAATTCTAACTTAAGTTAGGGTAGACCTATGACCTAGACGACTCCTAACTGGTTAGGACTTCCACGGGAGGTCGGGTGCAGACTTTGACCACGAGTTAATCAGCCAGGTCAGGGCAAGAGTGGTGGGAGGTTTTCCGTCAAAGACCTTCCTTAATTAAATAACCACCAATCTTCGGGCTTCGGCCCTCAATCCCTTTCCTAGACACTGATTTGGCAAGAGTCAACTTCCAGCACTGTTCCCCTTAGGATAATCTCCTATTGAGTCCGAGATGTCCCTAGGGCCAACGTCTACTCTTTTTTTAGTTAGGCTTGGTTAGTGAGTGCTTGGGATATGATTTTGGGCTAAGGAAGGGTGATGAAATCCCCACCTTATCTTGTTAATGGGTTATGCCCTTAAGATGAATTAGTGCAAGTGTACAAGATAAACAGATAAGATTCACTCAAAGCAGAAAATCAACCAAGAGATGAGTCCTATTCTACATGCAATGCGTACGTACTTACGTCTCCAGCACTCTTCAACAGTAAATAAAAATAATTGAAAAGACACGTGCCTAATATGCAAACGTCTAATCAAATTTTATTTTTAACAACCAATAATTACTGTTGAATTATTAGCAATTTACAGGTATATCACAGAACAAATCAGAACAGAGCAGAAAGCAGAATTTTTAACTTGAAGCACCCTGCAAAAAATTGGATCAGTAATTCACCACTGTTGCCGCGTTTCCGCGGCTCTGACCGCGGATCCGCGGCAAAACAGTGGGTTCTGGTGCTCTGCCTTCGAGGGCAGAGGCACAGAATAGCAATATGTCCACTGCTGCTGCTATGTTTCTGTTTCCTGTTCTCCAAACCTGCAAACAGAAAAGAATAAAGAATTAGTAAAAATTAAAATTTGTTTTAGAGATAACTTACCGTCCTCCCCGGCAACGGCGCCAATTTGTGACTGAATTTTCCTGCACACAAAAATATAGTATTTTAGAATATGATGTGCAAGTCTCAGTTCTAATCCGCGGTAGCAGGGCTATGCGGGTCGTGATCTCAGGGAGGGACTGCGATGGAAGCGTTAAGCAAATTATCTCTTTTTTTTATCTTTTATTATTAGTAGTGGTATTTACAAGGATGGTATTTACAATGAAGTGGGGAGAAAAGAATTTGAGAGATGTGGATTTAATCTACAAAAAAGAAAATAAAAGAAAAGGAAAAGACTATAAAATACACACCTACCTCTTCAGTCCTACTTACCTTCGATCCTTTTGCGACGACTTACTTTTTCTCAGAAGATTTGCAAGTATGGCGTATAGGATGTTCGTCGCCATAAGCCATCAAGGGATCTTCGTTGGCTAGGCAGTCTCGAAACAATCGGATCTCACGGATTGCAAGTCATCAGAGAGAAACAATGA